>CM035164.1:31046791-31197915 GCA_020205615.1 Panax quinquefolius | reverse complement strand
AATAATGATATCTAATAATATTATTTAAATAATATGAATTATTGATCCGATAATGGGAAATATCATGCAAGTTGATAATTATTGAAACAACAATAATATAAAATATCAACGCATCAATTATTGAATCAATAAAATAAAATATTGAACAAGAATTCATCGTAATAATTATTGAGTAGTGCCTTCTTACGTAAGGATCAATAATTCAACAATACTTTGTGAAATACCGTGCTCTCGCGGCAACAACGCCAGACATCAGATTTTAACCATAGGGTTTTCCAACAAGTGTTAATTCAGAATAACTACGCCGTTATTCAATTTTGTCATTTTTTTATCCGAAGCTTATCCGTTATGGGGCCCACAAATAGTTGCGCCATCGCATTTAATATTCTCCCATTGTAAAGAATATTCCACGACCAAACGAATATTCCCTAAACAACAATGAATATTATATAACCACTTGCTTATTTTGAAAATTTTGCACATTTCACCCATAACCAAAGTATTATATCAAATTAATACCTTATTATTCACAATAATAATTAAAGGAAATTTGATTTTATTCATTAATAAGTTGGGGTCTTATAGTTTTGGCTTCTATACTTCATGAAATTAGTGAAATATCCTTGATATTTGCGCTTCATCCAGTATCTTTTCATGGAAATATTCTTCTGAGCATTCTTGAATTTTACTCTACAAAGAAGTATCATGTTGATAATTTGGACATTATTGGTTCCTGGATAAATTAATTCTTGAACTTGTTTTATTGAATTATTATGTCATTGTCATCATCCTCATGTTTATATTATGTTGAAAGTCATCTGTGGCCTGTAATGCATAGATGGACTTGGTATGATTATGACCAAGAATTATTCGGTATAATCATTATCGTAATGTTATAAATGATGTGGAAAAATTCCTCATTGGCCCGTAGTGCATTGATGGACAGTTTTTGGTATGATTATGGCTATGGATTCTCTTCGGCCAAGGGTGCAAAGATGAATTGTTTTATGGCATGATCAGTACCGTTGATGAAAACACGATTATCTTTGGCCCGTAGTGCATGGATAATTCATGGTCGTGATACTAATGAATATCTTTGCCCGTAGTGCAGGGGTGATTCGATGATGTAGACTAATTTTTGAGCTGAGTCTCAGCGATGAAATATTAATTCATGGATGTGATAATAATGAATATCTTTGGCCGTAGTGCACGGATAATTCATGGATGTGATACTAACGAATATCCTTGGCCGTAGTGCTTGGATAATTCGATGATGTGGATTATTTATTAAGCTGAGTCTCAGCGATAAAATTGTTAATTTTATCATGCTCTACTTGACTCTTCTAAAATACAGTTGTATGTCTTTGGCTTGTAGTGCAAAGATGAATTGTTAATGAATATCTTTGGCCGTAGTGCAAAGATGAATTTATTAGTATGATTATGAACAAGAATTGTGATTTGGTATTACCATGATTTTTGATGTTTCAGGTGAAGATAGATGATGAAAATTATCTTCGTCTTGGGTGCGAAGTGGAATTTAGAATCACAATTATGATTATGAGTTACCCATATGATTGTGGACATGAATTGTTGATTGATGTTACAGGAATCACAATTTTATCATCTACCATATGTTCTAAATCTCTGATTTATTATTGATGAAAGCTATTGATAATTTAATTATCTTTAGTCATGATATTCTTTACTGGGCTAGTTGTGCTCACCCTTTCTGCTTCACAATTCCTTTCAGGTAATAAGAGTGTTGTCGTAAGAGTGTTTCTAGGTCAAGCGGGAATAACAGGGGAATAGAATAGTGGTCTCTAGCTGTGGAGGTTCTCCCTAAACAGTATAGAAAAGTGTGTTGTATTTTATACAACATTTAGTAGTTATATTTGGTGAATCAAATAGGGTGAGGTGAACCCAACTTTGGAAGGGTGTTTTGCCACTATCATACAAGATGTCTAATGACATACAATCTCGTGTTATCATAAGACAGGGTTGTGCACATCCACTTGCCGAGTATATCTACGAGCACTACTTATATGATCTTGGAGTTTATTTGAAATATAATATTCACTTAGAGACAGTGGAGATAATTATATATCAAGAGAAGACTCACCATTGGAAAGAAGATGATAGTAATCTTCTCGTTTTTCTTTGGGGTCTATTGGGTCAACCAAGGATAATTCTGTGGACATATGATATCTATTATAACCTAGACGCACGGCCTCCATGTATGCACGAAGGTTTCTTGAGCACTTCCCAAAGATTTTAATTTCTAAAACAGTTTTTGACTATACTTTTATGTAAGTACCATCAGTAAGGTTGTGGTCGAGGCACCATGAGAGTTATATACATTTGTATTAAAACTCATGAGTTAATCGTAGGGTCGATTCTATACTGACGTACTCAACAAATTGTATAAATGAAGTTGTATTTGAATTTTGTACCATGTATCTGGCGACTCAAAATGGGTGATGTATACCTAATTTTGGGGTCGTCGCATTAAAAGAAAGAAAATTACTTGAAAAAATAAAAACGACCAGACATAAGTAATAGTATATATGAGAACTTAGGAGTTGTTTGTTTAGGACTGAATGACTGAATTAGTCAGTCATTCAGTGCATTTGTTTTGGAAGAAAAAAATCGTCTGAATGACTGAATCAATTAACCATTCAGACGATTTGGACTGAATGGTTTAGTGTCATTTTTTTAATTTAATGGGCTGAATGAAGTTTTTTTTTTGTTTTACAATATTAACTATTATATTAAATAATATTAAATAAATTAACAACAATTTTAAATTTTTTTAGGGGTAAAATAATAAAAATATGATATTCATATGATTCAGACATGTCAATTATCAAACAACTTTTCTCATTTAGATTCAGCTCATTCAGATTCATTCAATTTTTATTAAACATCCCCTTAGCCATCTCTAGCCACAAAAAATATAAATATTGAAAGTAAATTGTGTGCAAAAACTTTTGTTGGGGTGGATATATATATATATATATATATATATATATATATATATATATATATATATAGGGTTCCATCCACAAAGAATCATCACGTGGAGCAAACCCTTTTTAGCTTGTTAAAATTTGGTTGAGCAAAAAAAAATTAAAAATTCACAGGCGAAAAAAGGGTTGCTCCACAAAGAACCTAGGTTCTTTGTGGATGGAACCTCACCTATATATATATATATATATATATATATATATATATATATATATATATATATATATATATATATATGAGGATTGATCGATTCATAGCCAACATTGTAAGTATTAGGTTATGTTTACAACAGATCTCAATCGTCTATCCGTGTATCGAATGGTAAAAATAAATAAGGAGGATTTGGGCTCCCATATTAAATTGCAGAGCCCAAATCCTACTTATTTTTTCTTATCGTTTCATCCGCGGATAGACGATTGAGATTTATTGTAAAGATAACCTTATCTAAGCTATGAATCAATCCCATTACACACACACACACACACACACACACACACACATATATATATATATATATATATATATATTGTAAGACCCCGAATTTTAGAAATGAAAGTATTCAATTTTCTTATAATTATTATTTTATTTCGTAAATGGTTAAATTGATAAAAGGTTAAAGTTAAGGGTGATATGTGAATTTTTTTTGCAAAGTATGCAAGTTGTTATAAAATATTCGTTTGGTCGAGGAATATTCTTTTATCGGGGAATATCCGAATTGACAAGACAATCATTGGTGGACCCCACAATGAAAGTATTGTCGTAGTTAGAAAATGATGTAATTATCTTTTATAAAAATAAGCTCGCGAAAGTGTTATCGTTAAAAGCATTGAACTACCTAAGTAGTAAAAGTACAAAAATACTCGTGGTTGCATAGTAGCACACGATATTGATTATTGACGCTTACGTAAGAAGTCACTCAGTTATACTCAATTATTGCTATAGTAATTGATGCATCATATCTCTCATATTATTGATTCAATTATTGTCACAGTATCATCTGTATAATTTGTTATATTATTAAATCAATAATTGAGATGACAAAGTTATTCATATTATTATTTGTAATATTGACAATGTCTAGATGTTCTGTCAAGGAGAGGTTAGATAATCTAATTGCGCGCCAATAAGGAGAAATCCTTATCGGAAAGCCCCCTCTTTCCTGGGAATGACCTGGTTGTTAAATATTGTGAGTTATAATATTAATGATGAATAAGTTCGTGTTGATTAAAGATGAAATTGATAGTTTCATTGTGTGGGAATTATTAATGTTAGTGGAAATTGACATTTATTTCGATAATAATTGATGTCTGGAGGTTATATTGACCAATCGGGTAATTAAACGGATAAATAAGTAATTAATTGCTATTAATTCACATGCTTATAACTTTGTGTTCACATGTGTGTACTATTAATTCAGATGATTTACTATTAGGAGAGTTGGTGCAAGATTGATAATACTTGCATGACTAAATTAGAAATGGAGGTATAGATGAAGGTACTATACTGTAATTATTTTTTTTTTCACATGATTAGAACTATTGAGTCACATGATTTACTATTAGGGGAGGTGGTGCAAGTTTGATAATATTTGTAGGACTAAATTAAAAATGAAGAAAAAGAGGAAGGTATTATACTGTAATATTTCGAGCCCCAAAACGTGCAATTATCGAAACTATATTTTCCTTTAAATAGAAGCTCATTCTTCCTTCATTTCTCACCAATTCACTAAAGATATAGAACAATTATTATAGAGAGAAAGAAGAAGAGAAGTCTGTTACCTCACTATTCCAGTATCCAGTTTCTTCTAAGGTAAGGGGTATTATTTCTTTCGTATTCATGAAGAGAGTTATTTTCTTTCAATACTCGTAAGGGTTGTTATTTCATTCTTTATTATTCATTGGAATAACTCGTCTCATGCGATCTATCACATGCGCCCGTGAATTCTTACGTTATTCCATATTTTATTATTCATTGGGATAACTCGCATGCATGCGGCCTATCGCATGTCTGGTGAATTCTTCGGTTATTCCATTCTTTATTATTCTGTTAGGATAACCTGTCTGTGCGGTCTATCGCATGTCTGGTGAATTCTTGTGCTATTCCATTCTTTATTATTCGGTTAGAATAACCTATCTGTGCGGTCTATCGCATGCCTGGTGAATTCTTTTGTTATTCCATTCTTTATTATTGTGTTGGAATAACCTGTCTACGCGGGCTACCGCATGCATGGTGAATTCTTTTGTTATTCCATTCTTTATTATTCTGTTGGAATAACCTGTCTATGTGGACTACCGCATGCATGGTGAATGATCCTTCGTATTCATTCCTTATTAAATTGTGGAAATGATTTGTCTACGTGGATTACCGCATGGCGGTGTGAAAATCCATTTAGTTTCATATATTCTATTATACTCAACAAGTTAAAGTTTTCGCTTCTATACTCCATGAAATTAGTAGAATACCTCGGATATTTCAAGCTTCATCCAAAGATCTTTTATGGAAATATTCTTCCGAGCATTCTTAAATTTTACTCCACAAAGCAAGATCATGTCGACAATTTGGACGTTATTGATTTACGGATAAATTAAATTATAAATCTTTAAAATTTATCTTGAACTTGTTTTATTGAATTATTATGTTATTGTCATCATCCTCGTGCTTATATTGTGATGAAAGTCATCTTCGCTTACTTACGTGCATAGATGGACCTCAGATGATTACGACTAGGATTATTCTAAGATAATCACACCGTAATGTGATGAATGATGTGGTGAAAGTCCTCATTGGCCTCGTAGTTCATTGATGGACAATTGTTGGTATGATTATGACTGTGGATTATTCAGATAATCATCTTGACCGATTGATGATTACATTAATATCTTGGCCATGATGCGCAGGATGATTCGATTTTATTTATTGTCGAGTCTCAAATGATAAAGTTGATGAAAAACTTTTAAATCATAGAAGATAGTAGATTTTATGCCTACTGGCTCTTCTAATGGATTGCTTATTCACCGCAGCTTGTTGATCTAAAACTTGTTGTCTATTATATTCTATCGGTTGTTATATCGTGTTGAAGGATAAGGATAATTTATTTCGTATTATCTTAGTCATAATATTTTTATCGGGCTAGTTGAGCTCACCCTTTCTTTCACCGTTCTCTCGTGAAATGAGAATATAGCCGGGACTAGCTCTGGGAACCGGATCGATTCATCCGTATAGGTTGTTTTAGTAGTCCTCACTATTCTATAAAATAGTGTGACAATAAATTTAATGAGGACTCCATTGAGTGTGGATATTGTCTAGATGACAATATTCTTATTAAAACTCTTAGATTATGTTTTGTCGTATTTTACATTAATCGTTGTATAATTAAGTTGTATTTGAATTTTGTACCATGTATTTGGCGACTCAAGATGGGTGACGATACCTATTTTGGGGGCATCACAACAGTATCAAAGCTTAGGGATAAGATCCCCATTTGAGATGTGAGACAAGAACTAGGAGGGGAGGGATGGGGAATTCCTTCGCTAGTATGACCTACCTAAGTTTATTTGGTATTTAATTGGTCGGTCAGAGTATAGGGTTAATATGTGATATGTTAATTAACCATTGTTTTGTGGCAGTATTTGAGAATGGAATCTGACAATGTTTAGATAAGCAATGAAGCACATGAGACCGTTGAGTCACCAACGATCAATACCCAAGATAATGTGCAACAAGAAGACAATAATCCTCAGGTAAACAACAACACCGATCAGATGATGAACAATGGGATGATCAGAGGCCTTATGCAATTCATGCAACATCAGGGAAGAGAGACTCCTGTTCAAAATGTAGGTGGAAACACTGGCAACTCTTGGATGGTCATCGCTAAGCAGTTCAAGGAGCTGGGACCGCTGGAGTTTTTGGGAAAGCCAAAACCACTTAAGGAGGAGACGTGGTTAAAGCAGATCACCAAGATATTTGATGTCTTGGGATGCTCCGAGGAGCAAAAAGTTCCCTTTTCCACCTTTATGTTGCGTGAAGAGGCGACATGGTGGGAATCAGAAACGCATCCAAACCGACGACTCAAGATGTCTTGGGAGAAATTCCAAGAGTTGTTCAATGACCTGTACTTTCCCGAAAGTATTCGTCATATGAAGGAGGTGGAGTATATCAAGTTGGAGCAAAACAATATGACTGTATCGCAGTATGAGGCTAAGTTTGCGGAGTTATCACGGTTTGCATCCCATTTAGTTTATAATGAGGAGCGAATGACGCGATTGTTTCTAAGAGGTTTGAAACCCAAAATACGTCAATACCTCATTTCTCACAAATTTTGTTTATATTTAGATGTTGTGAATAGGGCTCAGTTATTGGAGTGCGATAATGAGTCAGCACAACCAAAAGGCAACAACCAACAACACGATAATAATCATACCGGTGGAAACGGCCATTGGAACAATGATAACCATCGTGGGGGAAATTATCATGCCAAGAATGGTAACCACTTCGGTGGTAATCATTGCCAAGATAATAGGAGTGGAAAATTTAAGAAGAGAAGGTTCAATAATGATGGAAAGACAGCAGCACCAGCACCTGTTAAGGAAGGAGAACGACCGTCGGTCGTATATTACAAATGCGGAGGGGAGGGACACATCAGTCCAAGCTACACGATGCAGTCCAAAGCATGTTACAATTGTGGAAACGAAGGTCACCTGGCCCAATTTTGTCGTGCACCAAAGTTAAGTCCAGCTGGGACGGTGGCACCAAAGGCGAATACAGAGAAAACAAAGTCGGTGGTTTCAGGAAAAGTGTTTTTCATGACTTCTCAAAAAGCGAGTAACCCGAACGAAGTTAGCACGGGTTAGTTAATTATAACTTCTTACGAAGTCTATACCTTATTAGACACCGGTTCTACCCATTCTTTTATCTCTCTTGCTTGCGCTCAACGTTTAAATTTGACTCTGGAGAAATTAGACTTTGACTTATCTGTTGAAACTCCATTGGGAAAAACCTTCGTTACCTCCACTGTTTATAAATCTTGTTTGATTCAAATCGACACTTTCACGTTACATGTCGATCTTATCTCTTTGAAAATACTTACTTTTGATGCGATTCTAGGAATCAATTGGTTAACTACTCATCATGCTTTTCGTAAGGTTATTAGCTTTCATATTCCTAACCAACCTGTTATGTGAATTTAAGCAACCAAACCACTAAAGTCAATCACTGTCATATCAAGCCATAAGTAAAGAGTCCCGAGCCTTTATCTGGTGACTTCCTTGTGTGGAATGCACCGAAGCCAGACTATCCGTAGGGGACATTATGAATGACGATGACAAGTTGATAGGTATCAATGTGACGTACTGTCCAAGTCTTGGATGAGAGTCACAGTTTTTGTCGGGGAATATCTGTAAGACCCCGAAATTTTTTTAAATAAAAAGGAATTTCCTTTATTTATTATTTTTGAAATAGTAAGGGTTGATTTGATTAATGTGGATAGTTAGGGGTAAAATACGCAAATATTTCAAAATAAGCAAGTGGTTATAAAATATTCATTGTTGTCGGGGAATATTCGTTTGGTCGTGGAATATTCGCATTGTTGGGAATATTCGCATTTACTACAAGCAGCAATGCCATGTGGGCCCCATAACGGAAAGTTTATGGATGAGGAAAATGACAAATATAAGTTGGTTAAAAATAACTGGCGTAGTTATATCAAGTTAAGATCGTTGAATACCCCTTGGTTAAAATACAAGAATACGCGTGGTCGCACAAAGAGCATACCAGATTGCACAAAGATTGTTGAATTATTGATCCTTACGTAAGAAGGCACTACTCAATAATTTTCACAAAGAGTTATCGCTCAATATTTTATTTTATTGATTCAATAATTGTTTGCATTGATATTTTATATTATTGTTGTTCAATAATCACACGCACATTATCTCCATTATCGATCAATAATTCATATTATTTAAATAATATTATTAGATAGCATTATTGGCAATGTCTAGAAAGTTCTCATCAAGGAGAGGTTTGGTCACCTAATTCGCGCCAAGAAGGAGAAATCCTTATCTGAAAGCCCCCTTTTCCGGGAACTACGGTCATCATAATTGTGATTCTCGTAATATTATTTGTGAATAATTAATTATTGATTCATATGATAAAGAAATATTTATTTTATGTGGATATAAATGATGGATTTATTTATGTGGTTATAAATGAAGAAATTAATGTTGAGGTGTTTTATCAAGATTTTATCGGATTGGAGGTATTAAAAATCAAATCGTGGGTTTTGAGATATATCATGGGGTTATAATTTTAATCCGACCGTTGGATTGTGGTAATTTTTGGGTATGTTATACATACATAAGTTGAGTATATGTCCACAAATTTTGAACCGTTAAAAATGCACGAATGATTTGTTGTGAATTTTAAGAGGTGTCGAAATCGGAAATTAGGTTTATAATTGATTTTGGTGGAAAATTCTAGAATTGAGTGGGCCCCACTTGTGGTTGGTGAAAAAATGTGCTGAATTTTATTTCAAATGTGGTGGGTGGCAATAGTAAAGTAAAGCCATCGTAAAGGTGTCAAGTCTGCTTCTATGAGCTAACATTTTCCTATAAATAGAGGGCTAAGTTAGAATTGAAAATCACACCGTAAACAAAGTTTTTCTCTTCTCTCTATATTATTGAGCGTATTTTGTGAGTATTTAGATACTTTGAGAGTTGTTGTTCAAGACAAGTTTAATTCAAAGATCACTTCCGACCTTTCCTTCCAAGCATCGATTCTTCGAGGTAAGTGGATATTATTTTTTTTTCAGAATGATATTATTTCTTCAATATCATTATGTTGAAATATTGGTTGGTACTTTTTTATCAAATTTGGAACTTTTTCATGTCGGGGTTACTATTTATGAGTTACTATTCACGAGTTACTATTCATGAGTTACTATTCACAAGTACTATTCATGAAGCGTGAAAATGTTTTTGTGGAATTTCTATCTTTTGGTGTCTGAGTTACTATTCACGATACGACACTATTCACGATACAAAGACTATTCACGATACGAGACTATTCATAGAAAAATAAAATTTCTTCTTTTCGTCCAAAAACATCTATTTCGGATACTAGCTCTGATCAGATCCATGTTTTGATCATTCTTGAATTTTACACCACTATGATTATTTTGAGGTATTTTTGAACATGGATAAAATAAAGTACTAATCCTTAATCCTTAATCCTTAATCCTTGTCATTTTGTTTCATCGGATTCGTTCTTTTAAAATATTTTCATCATCCTCGCCTTAAATGATGATATTATTGAATATTTTGGCCAGTAGGCAAAGATGAATGATTTTCAAGAATATCTTTGGCCCAGTAGCAAAGATGAACAGTGTTTAAATGAATACGACCGATCGATGAATATCTTTGGCCTTTGTAGTGCAAAGATGAACAGTGTTGAGATGAACATGACCGATTGATGAATATCTTGGCTCAGAATCTTTCGGCTCAGAAGTGCAAGATGAATATTTGATTCCAGATGTTTATGGATTGATGTTACAGGAAAAAAGATAGACGATGAACTTTTAAATTCATACATAGAAGATAGTAGTTTGCATTCTCTACTTAACTCTTCTAATGAATTATTATTTCACCGCGAATATTGATTTAAAATTTGTTGTCTATTATCAGATTCTATTAGATTTTTCCCTGTTGAAGACTAACGATAATTTGTTGTATATTATCTTAGTCATAATATTCTTTATCGAGCTAGTTGAGCTCACCCTTTTCTTTTTTGTTCCATTCTTTCCTGGAGGCTAGAATATAGCGAGTACGCAGTCTGGGGTATGGAATGAAGGTTTTAGAAAGGATTGTTTAGTAGTCCTCACCATTTTGTAAAATAATGTATCAATAAATGTGATGAGGATTTATTTGAGTAATTATTCTAGAAGATAATATTTGTATTTAAACTCACGCTTTTATTGTTGTAATAATAAAGTTGTAGTTGTTTCGTACCATGTATTGACAACTCGAATGGGTGATGTATACCTATTTTGGGGGCGCCACGGTTGGTATCGAGCTATAAGTAAAGAGCCCCGAGCCTCTCGGCCGGTGACTTCATGTTGATGGGGATGAAAGCCGGACTCTCCGTAGGGGACGCCGCTTCTTTGGCAAACCGATAGGTATCAATGTGAGGTGTCGTGGTTGAAGCACCATGGGCGCCACGATTGGTATCGAGCTTAGGATATGATCTCCATGAGATCGGGAATAGAACTAGGAGGGGAAAGACGAGTAAATCCTTCGCTAGTGTGTCCTACCTAAGCTTATTTGTTAGTTGGGTCAAGATATAAGGGATATTATGTGATATATTGATTTCCTTAATTAACCCTTGTTTTATGACAAAGATTTGAGAATGTCGATCGAGAATATTAACAATGGAAATGAGAACGTGGAGACGCTCAGATGTACCACCAACGAGGAGAACTTGCAACAGTCGGGCAATGTTCCTCCCGTGAACAACACCATGGGGAGCGATGATGAACGAGGGGATGTTTAGAAGTTTTTTGCGCTCATGCAAAATCGCATTAGAGGAGACTCGTGTTCAAAATACAGGAGGAAATGATAGCAATTCACGGGTTGTCACAAACAAGCGCTTCAAAGAGTTGGGACCACCGAATTTAAGGGAAAGCGATCCGATCATGGCGGAAACACGGGTCAAGCAAATTACCAAGATATTCGATGTCTTGGGATGCACGGAGGAACAGAAGGTTCCATTCGCCACCTTTTTATGTTCCGTGGCGAGGCAGATCATCGGTGGGAGTCTCGTGAAGCGCATCCATCCAAATCCGCACTCAAAGATGTCTTGGGAGACATTTCAGAGACTATTTAATGACAAATACTTTCCGAAAGTGTTCGTCTATATGAAGGAAGTGGAGTTCATCGATTAGAGCAAAACAACATGATTTGTCTCAAAGACGAGGCAAAGTTTGTAGAGTTATCCGTGTTTGCACCTCATTTGGTGGAGAATGAGGAACGATGACGCGGATGTTTCTTAGAGGTTTGAAACCCTAAGATACGCCAAGATCTCATTTCTCATAAACTTTCTTTATTCAGATGTTTAAAATGAGGCTCAATTATTAGAGCGAGATAACGAAAGTACGATCAATCGAGGGACCATAACCAGATCGCGTATCGTAGATAGCAGATCAATGTAATAATGATAACTGCGGAGAAAGAAACAGACGGATGTAAATGGTAACCACTCGGTGGTAATCATGGTCATGAAAAATGTAAGAAGCGAGTCGGGAGGAGATTTTAAAAGAGAAGATTTAATAACGACTATGTGAAGACGACAAAGGTTTGCAAAGAATCGGTTCTAGTGGAGGAGAACGACCACCCGGCCATATGCTACAAATGCGAAAAGAGGGACATATCACCAAACCGCCCACAACAGTTCAAGGTATGCTATAGTTGTGGAAAGGAAGGACATATCGCTTCGAGATTGTACGCAGAGAGCGAAACCTAGTTCAATGGGACGGTGACTCAAAAGATCGTCTCCGTAAAAGTCAAAGTCAACGATTCCGGAAGAGCGTTTGTTGTGGATCGGTCATAATGCGAGGAACCCAAACGAGGTGATCACGGGTAAGCTATTTATAAATTCTTCTAAGTTTATACCTTACTTGATACCGGTGGTTACCCATTCATTTATCTCTCCGCATGTGCTCAACGCTTAAACTTGACTCGGAGAAATTAGACTTTGATCTATCTGTGGAAACTCCGTTAGAGAAACTTTCATCACATCCATCGCTTATAAATCTTGTTTGATTCAAGTTGGCACCATTACCTTACCGTTGACCTTATCTCTTTAAAGATACTTGCTTTTGATGTTATTTTAGGATTGATTGGTTAACTACTCATCATGCCAAAATTGATTGTTTTCGTAAGGTTGTTAGTTTTCATATTCCTAACCAACCCGTTGTTATTTAATTCAAGCAACTAAACCATTAAAATCAATCAATCATCATATCTAATCATAAAGCTATTCGCTTATTGAAAAACGGATGTCAAGCTTTCTTAGCCCATGTTATGGATTTGAATAAAGACACGCCAAATTTGAATAATATTCTGTTGTTATTGACTTTCCCGACGATTTCAAGAACTTCCTGGCCTACCCCGTAACGTGAAGTTGAATTCTTTATTGATCTTGAACCCGTACAAAGCCCATTTCTAAAACCCCATATCGAATGGCTCCTATTGAACTTCAGAGTTAAAGGTCCAACTACAGTGAATTGTTGGACATCGGTTTCATCTGGCCCCTAGTACATCTCCTGGGGTGCTCCTGCTTTATTCGTAAAGAAGAAAGAAGGGAGTATGCGACTTTGTACGACTATCGGAATTGAACCATGTCACCATCAAGAATAGGTATCCTCTACCTCGTATTGATGACTTGTTTGACCAAATAAGGGGCACAATTCTTTCAAAAATCGATCTTCGCTCGATATCATCAAATGAAGATTAAAATCGAGGATATTCCAAAGACCCCTTCGTAACTCTCAGTATGGGCATTATGAATTCTTAGTCATGTCTTTTGGACTAACTAATGCTCCTCGCGGCTTTCATGGATATGATGAACCGAGTATTCAAGGAATATTTGGATGGATTCGTTGTTGTCTTTATTGATGACATCCTTATATATTCCAAAAGTCGTGAAGATCATGAGCACCATTTGAAGTCGGTACTCCAAAGGCTTCGTGAAAACCAACTATATGCCAAATTGAAGAAATGCGAGTTCGCTTGAGGAAGTAGCATTTCTTGGGCATGTGGTGTCAAAACATGGAATATCTGTTGATCCCGGCCAAGATTGAAGCAATACAAAGTTGGGAGCAACCAAGTCGGTGGATCAAGCACGTAGCTTTTGGGCTTAATTGGTTATTATCGGAGATTCGTGGAAGGGTTTTCTAATCGCTACTCCATTAACTCGCCTAACTCGGAAGGATACAAAATTCGTTTGGAGCGAAGAATGCGAGAAAAGTTTCCAAGAGCTTAAGAGGAGACTTATTTTAAGACTGTTTCTAACAATACCATCCGGTTCGGATGGATTTGTTATCTACAAATGCCGATGCTTCGTGCAAAGGGTTAGGATGTGTTCTCATGCAACGTGGGAAAGCAGCCTTTATGCCTCATGACAACTTAAAGAGTATGAGAGGAATTATCCTACTCATGATCTAGAGTTGGCGGCAGAAATGTTTTCAAGCGCTAAAGATATGGAGGCACTATCTATATGGGGAGAAAGTGGAGATATATTCGCACCATAAAAGCCTTAAATATTTCTTCACTCAAAAAGAACTCAACATGCGGCAAATGACGCTGGCTCGAGCTATTGAAAGACTACGACCACACTATTCAATACCATCATGGTAAAGCGAACGTGGTAGCCGACGCATTAAGTAGAAGATCATATGCGGAACGAAAAGCGATGATGTCAAATATACGACAGAGCCAACTTTAATAGAAAAGTTAAGGTTGCTCAAGCCACCAATCCCCGGAGTGATGCATATGAAGAAGAAAGTACAAGAAGGAGCTATTCCTAAGCGAGAATTGATGAAGAAGGAATACTTGAGTCCACTCTAGACTTTTGTGTTCCTAACGACTACGATTTGAAGTACAAGATTATGATGGAGGCACACAATACACCATTTGCAATCCATCCTCGGAAGTACTAAAATGTATCGTGATCTCGACATACATTTTGGTGGAACAATATGAAAGAGAGATTGCAAAGTTTATCTCAATGTGTTTAACTTGTCAACGTGTAAAGGCGGAGCATCTAGTACCTAAGGGTCCGTTGCAACCACTTGAGATTCCGGAATGGAAGTGGGAACACATTACCATGGATTTCGTTTCGAGGTCTTCCTACGGTTTCTCAAGGCATCAATGCTATTTGGGTTATTGTTGATAGATTAACCAAGTCCGCTTCATTTCTTGCCGACACGGAGACTTATTCCTTGAACGCCTTGCTAAGTATGACGTAAATGAGATTGTGAGGTTGCATGGCATGCCCAGTATCCATAGTTTCGGATCGTGACCCAAGATTCACTTCAAGATTTTGGGTTAGCTTGCAAAAAGCTATGGGCACGAATTTGCGATTTAGTTTCGCATACCATCCCCAAACAGACGGACAATCGAGAGGACTATTCAAACTCTTGAAGATTTATTAAGACTCGTGTCCTAGACTTCAAGGCGGTTGGGATAAGTATTTACCATTGGTGGAATTCTCCTACAACAACAAGCTTATCGTGCAAGTATAGGTGTGGCTCCATTCAAGCATTATATGGACGAAAATGTCGTTCTCCAATATGTTGGGATGAGGTGGGTGAAGCAACATTGTTGGGACCCGAAAGTTAGTACGTATGACTCACCGAAAAGATCCAAATGATTCGACAACGATACAAACGGCACAAGATCGACAAAAGAGTTATGCGGATCTTCATCCAAGGACGTGGAATTTAATGTGGGGATCATGTATTGTCATGAGTTGCTCCATGGAAGGGAGTTACAAGATTTGGGAAGAGAGGAAAGCTCAATCCACGATTTATTGGTCCATTTCAAATTCTTGACCGAGTAGGAAATGTAGCCTATATAGACTTGCGTTACCTCCAAGTATGTCTCGTGTTCATAATGTGTTTCACATATCGGCATTTCAGTAAATATGTGAAAGACCCAACCACGTTATAGAGTTAGAACTGGACGAGATAGCCAAGACTTAACGTATGAGGAGGTACCGTCAAGATCTTGGATAGGAAGGAGCATGTCCTACGCCAAGAAAGGTCATACCACAAGTTAAAGTTTTGTGGAGGAATCATGCTATAGAGGAAATGACCGGGAATTGGAAATGGAAATGAAAGCGAGGTATCCTCACCTTTCAAAACTGTGTATCGCACGCCAATTTCGAGGACTTAAATTTCATAAGGAGGGAGGTTGTAAGACCTCAAATTTTTTAAATAAAAAGGAATTTCCTTTATTTATTATTTTGAAATAGTAAGGGTTGATTTGATTAATGTGGATAGTTAGGGGTAAAATACGCAAATATTTCAAAATAAGCAAGTGGTTATAAAATATTCATTGTTGTTGGGAATATTCGTTTGGTCGTGGAATATTCAGATCGCTTTGGGAATATTAAATTTATGCCAATAAATGATGTGTGTGGGCCCCATAACGGAAAAGCGATTGGATGAGGAAACGACAAATATAAGTTGGTTAAAAATAACGGCGTAGTTGTTACTATTAAGATCGTTGGAATACCCGGTGGTTAAAATACGATGAATACGCGTGGTCGCATAAAGAGTATTACGGTATTGCACAAGATTGTTGAATTATTGATCCTTACGTAAGAAGGCACTACTCAATAATTTTCACAGTAGTTACTGTTCAATATTTTATTTTATTGATTCAATAATTGCTGCGTTGATATTTTATATTATTGTTGTTCAATAATTGTCATTGCACATTATCTCCATTATCAGATCAATAATTCATATTATTTAAATAATATTATTAGATAGCATTATTGGCAATGTCTAGAAAGTTCTCATCAAGGAGAGGTTTGGTCACCTAATCAAGGCGCCAAGAAGGAGAAATCCTTATTGGAAGCCCCTCTTTCTCGGGAACTACTGGTCATCATAATTGTGATTCTCGTAATATTATTTGTGAATAATTAATTATTGATTCATATGATAAAGAAATATTTATTTTATGTGGATATAAATGATGGATTTATTTATGTGGTTATAAATGAAGAAATTAATGTTGAGGTGTTTTATCAAGATTTTATCGGATTAGAGGTATTAAAAATCAAATCGTGGGTTTTGAGATATATCATGGGGTTATAATTTTTAATCCGACCGTTGGATTGTGGTAATTTTTGGGTATGTTATACATACATAAGTTGAGTATATGTCCACAAATTTTGAACCGTTAAAATGCATCTAATGATTTGTTGTGAATTTTAAGAGGTGTCGAAATCGAAAATTAGGTTTATAATTGATTTTGGTGGAAAATTCTAGAATTGAGTGGGCCCCACTTGTGGTTGGTGAAAAAATGTGCTGAATTTTATTTCAAATGTGGTGGGGTGGCAATAGTAGCAGTGTAAAGCCATCGTGTAGCAAGTCAAGTCCGCTTTCTACGGCTAACATTTTCCTATAAATAGAGGGCTAAGTTAGAATTGAAAATCACACCGTAAACAAAGTTTTTCTTTCTCTCTCTATATTATTGAGCGTATTTTGTGAGTATTTAGATACTTTGAGAGTTGTTGTTCAAGATAAGTTTCATTCAAAGATCACTTCCGACCTTTCCTTCCCAAATCGATTCTTTGAGGTAAGGGATATTATTTTTTTCGTAATGATATTATTTCTTCAATATCATTATCTTTGAAATATTGGTTGGTACTTTTTATCAAATTTGGAACTTTTTTCATGTCGGGGTTACTATTCATGAGTTACTATTCACGAAGTTACTATTCATGAGTTACTATTCATGAGTTACTATTCACAAGTACTATTCATGAAGCGTGAAAATGTTTTTTGTGGAATTTCTATCTTTTGGTGTGAGTTACTATTCACGATATTTCGACACTATTCACGATATATGCACTATTCACGATACAAAGACTATTCAATAGAAAAATAAAATTTCTTCTTTTCGTCCAAAACATCTATTCTCGGATACTAGCTCACGATTGTATCCATGTTTTGATCATTCTTGAATTTTACACCACTATGATTATTTTGAGGTATTTTTGAACATGGATAAAACAAAGTACTAATCCTTAATCCTTAATCCTTAATCCTTGTCATTTTGTTTCATCGGATTCGTTTCTTTAAAAATATTTTCATCATCCTCGCCTTAAATGATGATATTATTGAATATCTTTGGCCTGTAGCAAAAAGATGAATGATTTGAAGAATATCTTTGGCCCAGTAGTAAAAAAGATGAACAGTGTTTAAATGAATATGACCGATCGATGAATATCTTTGGCCCAGAGTGCAAAGATGAACAGTGTTGAGATGAACACGACCGATTGATGAATATCTTTGGCTCAGAAGTGCCAAGATGAATATTTGATTCGAGATGTTTATGGATTGATGTTATGGGGAAAAAGATAGACGATGAACTTTTAAATTCATACATAGAAGATAGTAGTTTGCATTCTCTACTTAACTCTTCTAATGAATTATTATTTCACATGCGAATATTGATTTAAAATTTGTTGTCTATCAGTATTCTATTAGATTTTTCCCTGTTGAAGACTAACGATAATTTGTTGTATATTATCTTAGTCATAATATTCTTTATTGAGCTAGTTGAGCTCACCTTTTCCTTTTTGTTCCATTCTTCTCGTGAGGCGAGAATATATAGTACAGTTAGCCTGGGTATGGAATGAAGGTTTTAGAAAGGATTGTTTAGTAGTCCTCACCATTTTTGTAAAATAATGTATCAATAAATGTGATGAGGATTTATTTGAGTAATTGTCTAGAAGATAATATTTGTATTTAAACTCACAGTTTTACTGTTGTAATAATAAAGTTGTAGTTGTTTCTGTACCATGTATTGACAACTCAGAATGGGTGATGTATACCTATTTTGGGGGCGTCACAATATCCGTACGACGGTACAATCATTGATGGACCCCACAACGGAAGTATTGTCGTAGTTAGAAAACGACAGAATTATCTTTTTATAAAAATAACGGCGAAGGTATTACCGTTAAAACTATTGAACTACCTTAGTAAAAGTACAAAGAATACACGTGGTTGCATAGAGTATACTACGCGGTATTGATTATTGATGCTTACGTAAGAAGTCACCGGTTATACTCAATTATTGCTACAGTAATTGATGCATCATATCTCTCATATTATTGATTCAATTATTGTCACAGTATCATCTGTATAATTTGTTATATTATTAAATCAATAATTGAGACGACAAAGTTATTCATATTATTATTTGTAATATTGACAATGTCTAGATGTTATGTCAAGGAGAGGTTAGATAATCTAATTGCGCGTCAATAAGGAGAAATCCTTATCGGAAAGTCCCCCTCTTTCCTGGGAACGACCTGGTTGTTAAATATTATGAGTTATAATATTAATGATGAATAAGTTCGTGTTGATTAAAGATAAAATTGATATTTCCATTGTGTGGGAATTATTAATGTTAGTGGAAATTGACATTTATTTCGATAATAATTGATGTATGGAGGTTATATTGACCAATTGGGTAATTAACCGGATAAATGAGCAATTAATTACTATTAATTCACATGCTTAACTATGTGTTCACATGTGTGTACTTTTGATTCACATGATTTACTATTAGGAGAGTTGGTGCAAGATTGATAATACTTGCATGACTAAATTAGAAATGGAGGTATAGATGAAGGTATTATACTGTAATTGTTTTTTTCACATGATTAGAACTATTGAGTCACATGATTTACTATTGATTCACATGATTTACTATTAGGGGAGGTGGTGCAAGTTTGATAATACTTGTAGGACTAAATTAAAAATAAAGAAAAAGAGGAAGGTATTATACTATAATATTTCGAGCCCCAAAACGTGCAATTATCGAAACTATATTTTCCTATAAATAAAAGCTCATTCTTCCTTCATTTCTCACCAATTCACTAAAGCTATAGAGCAATTATTATAGAGAGAAATTATAGAGAGAAAGAAGAAGAGAAGTCTACTACCTCACTATTCCAGTATCCGGTTTCTTCTAAGGTAAGGGGTATAATTTTTTCGTATTCATGAAGAGAGTTATTTTCTTTCAATACTCGTAAGGGTTGTTATTCCATTCTTTATTATTCTGTTGAAATAACCTGTCTGTGCTGTCTATCACATGCCTGGTGAATTCTTCTGTTATTCCATTCTTTATTATTCTGTTGGGATAACCTGTCTATGCGGTCTATCACATGTCTGGTGAATTCTTCTATTATTTCATTCTTTATTATTCTGTTGGGATAACCTGTCTGTGTGGTCTATTGCATGCCTGCTGAATTCTTTTATTATTCCATTCTTTATTATTTTGTTGGAATAACCTGTCTACGCGGGCTACCGCATGAATGGTGAATTCTTTTGTTATTCCATTCTTTATTATTCTGTTGGAATAACCTGTCTATGTGGACTACCACATGCATGGTGAATGATCCTTCGTATTCATTCCTTATTAAATTATGGAAATGATCTGTCTACGTGGATTACCGCATGGCAGATGAAAATCCATTTGCAGTTTCATATATTTTATTATACTCAGTTGGTTAAAGTTTTGGCTTCTATACTCCATGAAATTAGTAGAATACCCTGGATATTTGCGCTTCATCCAGTATCTTTTTATGAAAATATTCTTCTGAGCATTCTTGAATTTTACTCCACAAAGCAGTATCATGTTGACAATTTGGACGTTTTTGATTTCTGGATAAATTAAATTATAAATCTTTAAAATTTATCTTGAACTTGTTTTATTGAATTATTATGTCATTGTCATCATCCTCATACTTATATTGTGATGAAAGTCATCTTTGGCTTACGTGCATAGATGGACTTGGTATGATTATGACCAGGGATTATTCGGTATAATAATGATCGTAATGTGACAAATGATGTAGTGAAAGTCCTCATTGGCCTGTAGTTCATTGATGGACAATTGTTGGTATGATTATGACCAGGGATTATTCGGTATAATCATGTCCGTTGATGATTACATTAATATCCTTGGCCGTGATGCATGGATGATTCGATTTTATTTATTAAGTTAAGTCTCAGCGATAAAGTTGATGAAATTTTTTTTAAATCATAGAAGATGGTAGATTTTATGCCCTACTTAACTCTTCTAATGGATTGCTTATTCCGTTGTAGTTGTTGATCTAAAACTTGTTGTCTATTATATTCTATCAGTTGTTATACTGTTGAAGGCTAAGGATAATTTATTCTGTATTATCTTAGTCATAATATTTTTCTTGGGCTAGTTGAGCTCACCCTTTCTTCTTTCATTCTTTTCGTAAAATGAGAATATAGTGGGACTAGCCTGGGAACCGATCGATTACGGTCCAGATGGTTGTTTTAGTAGTCCTCACTATTCTATAAAATAGTGTGACAATAAATGTAACGATGACTTCATTAAGTGTGGATATTGTCTAGATGACAATATTCATATTAAAACTCTTAGATTATGTTTTGTCGTATTTTACACGACTGTTGTATAATTAAGTTGTATTTAAATTTTGTATCATGTATTTGGCGACTCAAGATGGGTGACGTATACCTATTTTGGGGGCGTCACACACACACACACACACATACACACACACATACACATACACACACATATATATATATATATATATATATATATATATAGACCAACTCTCTCTAGCGAACTGGAGGGAACGAACTAAGAGCGAACCGACTATAGTGTAGGTTCGTTCTTAGTTTGCTCTCTACGGTTCGTTGGAGAAGCGGACTATATATATATAAAGTAAATAGTTGACTTAAATAATAAATGATTCAAAATATAATGAAGACCACGAATAGGGGTGAGCAATTCGGTTATAACCGAACCGAATAACTTATTCAGTTATAACTAAAAATCGCAAAGAGCAAATATCTGATATCCGAATTGTTAACCGAATTAGTACATAACCGAATTACCGAATACCGAATAAACCGAATTTACTATTCGGTTATTCAGTTAATAACCAAAATGAAGCTCAACAATTAACTGAAAAAGATACTTATGGAATACCCATATTTATAAAATCAAAGAACAACACAAAGAATGAATTAAACCTCCAGATTTATACCCAGATTTGTTAGAATTAAGATTTTTTTTCTTCAAAATAATCTAATCTTTCCACAAGGAAACTCCAATTAAGCCTCAGAAACAATCTACAAACAATTTAAAACTAATTATGATTGTTTCTTAAATACAAAGATACCCATAAAGGTAATGAACAGAACAAATGAATAATAATAAATTCCAAATCTATATCTATACTTACCAAGGAAATTCCAGATCTAGAACTCGCGACTTGGGGTGGTTTTTGATTGGAATTAGTGCCTATATTTGTATATATATGGGAAATTTTCATGTATTCTTAGAGAGAGATGGGGAAGCTATGCTTCTTCGCTGAATGGTTATATCCATGCAGGATTGTGGGTAGTTCATGGAATTGACACAAGCCCAGAAGTTGTTGAAAAATGAATCCTAAAACTGAGCCATAACTTTTGGTTGGGAGTAAGAGATAAGAGATGAGAGATCAGAGGGAGTGAAAGTGAGAGATATGAAAGGAGAGATTAACTGAAAGTGAGAGGGATGAAAGATCAGATAATGATAGATAAGAGATGAAGGATTTGGGGATTTTTTTTCTTATTCGGGTATTCGGTTAACCGAATAATACAAAATCCAAACCCAATCTCGAACCTAAAAACTGGATAAAAATTCGGATATAACCGAATTACAAAAATACCTGAATTATCAAAAAAAATTAGTTAAAAAAATTCGGTTCGGTTCGGACGTTATTCAGTTATATCCATTTTTTGCTCAGTCTTAACCACGAATACTTAATGCCATGATATAAAATTAAGAAAAATAATTAATACCTGATTAGAGAGTTATCGACCATTTGTTGTTAATGAAAAATAACTTTTTATTAATTGGGAGAAAGAGACTATTTATAAGTAACCCATATTAATTAATGTTAAGGGTCCGATGAAAATCTAAAATAGATTCCTTAATAAATGTACATATAAAATAATTAATGTAATGATGATATATTCTCTCCGTCCTATAATATATGACGTTTTAGAGTTGTGCACAAGATATAAAGAAATAATTGGAAAGCATTAAATATTGTATCAGTTGTCTATAATACCCTTAAATTCTCATTTATTATCATACTTATCTCGTACTCTATCTCATCTGTAACATTTTCCCATAAGGGATATTTTTCCCTATCTTTTTTATATCATTCCTTAAGTCCCATAGGTTTGATCGTTTAGAATTTGGCCCATTTTCTCATTGAGCGAAGGGTACGAAATAAATCAGATTAATTTTTTGATCAAAAATACTATGTGAAATCTTCGGTTTTTCCTCTTCCTATATCCCATAGGTACAATCAATAGAGAACCTTTTCTTCTGTATGAATCGATATTATTCCATTCCAATTCCTTCCTGATACCTCCCAAGGAAAATCTCGAATTGGATCCTAAATTGACGGGTTAGTGTGAGCTTATCCATGCGGTTATGCACTCTTTGAATAGGAATCCTTTTTCTGAAAGATCCCAGCTTTCGTGCTTTGGTGGGTCTTCGAGATCCTTTCGATGACCTATGTTGTGTTAAAGGGATATCTATATAATTCGATCGATTACGTAAAGCCCGTGGTAGCAACGGAATCGAGGAGAGTATATAGAAAAGACAGTCAACTCACAGATGAATAACTGAATTTTTTTTTCTTACAGTCAACTCACTGTACTCGATTTTACTAACACGAGTTACTATTCATGAGTTACTATTCACGGGGTACTATTCACCCAAAAAATATAATTCTGTTCGGTCCAAATCATTTTTGGGTACAATATTATTCCATGAGGAGATGTGATAATTTTTCAGACCGTTGGTTGAAGTTATAATAGTAAATCAATATGGATCGTTGGTTGAAGATATAATAGTAAATCAATATGGACCGCTGGTGGAAAGTTATAATAGTAAATCAATATGGATCGCTGGTTTAAAATTTTAATAGTAAATCAGTATGGACCGTTGCTTTAAGTTTTAATAGTAAATCAATATGGACCATCCGTTTAAAAGTAAATCAATCTGGACCGCTCATGAATTAGTTACTATTCGGTCCATTCTCCTATAAATAGAAGCTCATTCCTTCATTATTTCTTACGAATTCACTGAAACTCTAGAGAGAAAGAAGAAAAGTATTCTGCTACTTCACTACTCCAATATCCAGTTTCTTCTAAGGTAAGGGGTATTATTTCTTTCGTATTCATGAAGAGAACTTCGTTATTCTATTCTTTATTATTATGTTGAATAACTCAGATATATGTCAAGTACCGCATACATGGTGAAATTCTTCATTATTCCATTCTTATTATTCTCGTTGAATAACTTGTTTATCGCAAGGCACCGCATACATAGTGAAATTCTTCTAATATTCTCATTCTTTATTATTCGCGTCGTAATATCCACGTCTGCAGACGCTTACGCCAGGACCGGTTCCATTATTTATTATTCTATCGGAATATCACATCGTCTGTGCTTTTATCTGGGATTCGGTTCCATTATTTATTATTTTGTTGGGAATAACACATCTGCGTGCGCCTATCGCATGCATGGTGAATCCTTTCGTTATTCCATTCTTTATTATTACATTGGAATAACTCGCCTATGTGGATTACACATGTATGGTGAATGATCCTTTGTATTCATTCCTTATTAAATTGTGGAAATGATTCAGATATCGTGGATTACCGCATGGCGGTGAAAATCCATTTGCAGTTTTATACATTCTATTATATTCAGTTGGTTAAAGTTTTGGCTTCTATATTTCTTGAAATTAGTGGAATATCCTGGATATTTGCACTTCATCCAGTATCTTTTCGTGGAAATATTCTTCTGAGCATTCTTGAATTTTTCTCCACAAAACAGTATCATGTTGACAATTTGGACATTATTAAGTTCATGATAAATTAACTTATAAATCTTTAAAACTTATTCTTGAACTTATTTTATTAAATTATTATGTCATTTTCATGATGAGTTATGTTGATTATTATGTGAAAACATGAAAGTTTCTTAGAAATCACAAAGGGTTGAAAATCAGATTTTGGTAAAAATGGAGTATGAAATTCAATTGACCATATCTCCTATTATATTTCAACTTTTTGAGTGTGGTCAAGTTCTAGAGTTAGATCTATGAGTTTTCTAACTTATCCAAGTGAAATCACTGGAAAAGGTGTTGTAGATTTTCGTGTGGACTGATTTTAGCAAAGGAGTCAAAAACTGCAAATTACCAAAAAGGCTACTGCCCAGAAGTTTAAAAGGGCATTTTCGGTCACTTAGCTTGTGAAATAAATTCCGGCCTTTTGGGACATGAAAATATATGGTATAAAGTACCTCCTGTCTAAAAATGAGCTCATTCCGACTTCAAATGAGCAAGTTATGACTATTTCAATATTTAGGTTTTTTCGACGAAAAATGCTATAACTTGAGTTCTATAACTCCGATGACCATGAAATTTAAACTGGAATCTCACATTAACATGTGTAAGATCCTGCCAAGATTTGGGAATTTCTGGAGTTAAACTTGAGGTAGCTAATTTCTTAAGAAATTAATTAGAAATTGATTTTTGAAAAATACTTATGGGAGTTGAAAAATTATAAAAAAATACTTGTTGTGTATGAAATATATGTATATATGTTTGGGCAAAGGATAGAAAAATAACAAGTTGATTTGGTAATTTTTCATGAAAATGGTTTAGTTACGAACATATGAGTTAAATATGTTATGTGAAGTAACAAAATTGGAAAATAGGATTTTATGGCTTGGGAATCCTATATAGGGTATATGCATGAGATTTTGATAAAGGATTTGATCATTGGTGATGAAATCTTATGAGTATGGCATTTTGAATGATTAAATGCATTATTTGTTAAAGTATAAACAATTGAAATAAATTGTTTATAAGTTTAAGAAGTGATTAAAATATTGTTATAATATTAATAATATTAGATTATGAGTTTATTAAGTGATTGATAATATTTGGATAAATTTAAATTTTTTATTATTTATCCTTGTTTTCGTTTGATTAATGCTTATATCATTGTCATCATTCTCATGCTTATATTGTGATGAAAGTCATCTTTGGCTTACGTGCATAGATGGACTTGGTATGATTATGACCAGGGATTATTCGGTATAATCATGAGCGTAATGTGACGAATGATGTGGTGAAAGTCCTCAGTGACCTGTAGTGCATTGATGGACAGTTTTTGGTATGATTATGACCAGGGATTATTCGGTATAGTCATGACCATTGATTATTTAATGAATATCCTTGGCCCGTAGTGCGGTGGATGATTCTATGATGTGGTTTATTTATTGTCGAGTCTCAAATGATAAAAGTGATGAAAAACCTTTTAAATCATAAAAGATAGTAGATTTTATTCTCTACTTGACTCTTTTAATGGATTGCTTGTTCACTAGCAGTTAAACTTGATGTCTATTGTATTTTATCGGTTTAACATTGTTCAAGGCTAATAATAATTTATTCTGCATTATCTTAGTCATAATATTTCTTACTGGGCTAGTTGAGCTCACCCTTTTGCTTTTATTGTTCTCTTCAAGAAATGAGAACGTAGCCGGGAATAGTCGGGGAATGGAGTGATGGTCCGAGATGATAGCATTAGTATTCCTCACTATTCTATGAAATAGTGTGATGATAAATGTAATGAGGACTTCATTGAGTTTGTATACTGTCTAGAGGACAATATACGTATTAAAACTCTGAGATTATGTTTTATCGTATTTTACACGACTGTTGTATAATTAATTTGTATTTGTATTCAGTACCTTGTATCTGGCGACCCAAGATGGGTGATGTATACCTATTTTGGGGGCGTCACAGTTGGTATCAAAGCTTAGTTATATGATCCCTGACTGAGATATGAGACAAGAACTAGGAGGGGAGAGACGGGGAATTCCTTCGCTAGTATGACCTACCTAAGTTAATTTGGTATTTAATTGGTCGGTCAAAGTATAGGGATAATATGTGATATGTCAATTAACCCTTGTTTTGTGACAGTGTTTGCGAATGACATCTGAAAATCACGAGATGAACTCATATAGAGTTTTAATTAATGAATTGAGGAGAATTTTATGATCAAAATATAGAACTGTAAGATTGCATTCGTGAGTTAGAAGAGCAGGGTGAAGAATGGCAGGCGGTCGTGGAAAAAAGGGATGCAACAAAGTCAAGTCCAACGACAATGATGACGCCAAAGGATGTCCCAGACAAGTCAAAGCCGGTAATTTAAGTGAGAGTATTTGTCGAGGAACCCGAACGAAGTTATCACTGTCTATACCTTATTAGATACCGATTCTACCCATTCTTTTATCTCTCTTACTTGCGCTCAACGTTTAAATTTGACTTCGGAGAAATTAGACTTTGACTTATTGGTTGAAACTTCTACAGTAGAAACCTTCGTTACCTCCACTATTTATAAATCTTGTTGATTCAAATTGACACTTTCATGTTACCTGTCGATCTTATCACTTTGAAAATACTTGCCTTTGATGTGATTTTAGGAATCGATTAGTTAACTACTCATCAAGCTTTTTATAAGGTTGTTAGCTTTCATATTCCTAACCAACCTGTTATCAGAATTCAATCAACCAAACCACTAAAGTCAATCACTGTTATATTAAGCCATAAGTAAAGGGCCCTGAGCCTTTTGCTGGTAACTTCTTTGTGTGAAATACACCGAAGCCAGACTTTCTGTAGGCGACGTCGTGAATGACGATGACAAGTTGATAGGTATCAATGTGACGTACTATCCAAGTCTTGGATGAGAGTCACAGTTTTGAATGATATTTCTATTGTTAATAAATATCCTGACGTATTCTTGAAGACTTCTTAGCCTACCCCTAGAGCGTGAAATCGAATTTTGTATTAGCCCCAGTACAAAACCCATTTCTAAAACCCTCAAATATTTTCTTCACCCAAAACGAACGTGTAGTGTGCCAAAGACATTGGCTCGAGCTGTTGAAGATTACGATCGTACCATTCAATATCATCGTGGGAAAAGCGAACGTGGTAGCTGACGCGTTGAGTAGAAGATCGTATGCGTTTATGAGTGTGATGTTATTAACACAAAGACCCATTTCGTATAACTTATAAATGATGGAGATAGAGTTAAAGACTCTAGGGACCCACGTGAAGATAACGAAAATACGATTAGAATCAACTTTAATCGATAAAGTTAAAGCCGCTCAAACTACACACCTGGAGCTGATGAATATGAAGAAAAAGGTTCAAGAGAGCGTTATTCTAGAAGCAAGAGTTGATGAAGAGAGGAAATCTCAACCCTCAATTTTATTGGCCCATTTGAAATCCTGGATCGAGTAGGAACTGTGGCCTATAGACTCATTTTACCGCCAAGTATGTCGCGTGTTCATAACATTTTTCATGTATCGATGTTACGTAAATATGTGGATGACTCGAACCACATTATTAAATTAGAACCAGACGAGATAGCAGAAGATTTAACGTATGAGGAGATACGTGTTAAAATCATGGATAAGAAGGAACGTATTCAACACTCAAAGGTTATACCTCAAGAGTTAGAATCTGAAATGAAGTCAAGGTATCCTCATCTCTTCTAAGATACCAGTATGTACGTAAATTTCGAGGGCTTAAATTTCATAAGGAGGGGAGATTGTGAGACCCCAAATTTTATGATAAAGATTTAAATTTCTCGAAATATTTTTTTAATATTATGGTGTGGATTTGATATAATGTTATAGTTGTGGGTGATATTTACAAATTTTGCAAAGTATGCAAGTTGTTATAAAATATTCGTTTGGTCGGGGAATATTCTTTTTGTCGGGAATATTTGTACGACGGCACAATCATTGGTGAACCTACAACGGAAGTATTGTCGTAGTAAGAAAACAACATAATTATCTTTTTATAAAATAACGACGGAAGTGTTACCGTTAAAACTGTTGAACTACCCGGTAGTAAAAGTACAGTAATACGTGTGGTTGCATAGTAGCACACAGTATTGGTTATTGATGCTTACGTGAGAAGTCACTCAGTAATACTCAATTATTGCTACAGTAATTGCTGCATCATATCTCTCATATTATTGATTCGATTATTGTCACAGTATCATCTGCATAATATGTTATATTATTAAATCAATAATTGAGACGACAAAGTTATTCATATTATTAAATTGCAATATTTACAATGTCTAGAAGTTCTGTCAATGAGAGGTTTGGTCACCTAATTGCGCGCCAATAGGGAGAAATCCTTATTGGAATGCCCCCTTTTTCCTGGGAACGATCTGGTTGTTAAATATTGTGAGTTATAATATTAATGATGAAGAAGTTCGTGTTGATTAAAGATGAATTTTATAGTTCCATTGTGTTGAAATTATCTGTGTTAGTGGAAATCGACATTTGTTTCGATAATAATTGATGTCTGGAGGTTATATTGTTCAATCGGGTATTCGGGGCACTTTTCGTGTCGGAGTACTATTCACGAGTTACTATTCACGGGGTACTATTCACCCGAAAAATATAATTCTTTTTGGTCCAAATCATTTTTGGATACAATATTATTCCATGAGGAGATGTGATAATTTTTCAGGCCATTAGTTGAAGTTATAATAGTAAATCAATATGGATCGTTGGTTGAAGATATAATAGTAAATCAATATGGACCGCTGGTGGAAAGTTATAATAGTAAATCAATATGGATCACTGGTTTAAAGTTTTAATAGTAAATCAGTATGAACCGTTGCTTTAAGTTTTAATAATAAATCAATATGGACCGTCCGTTTAAAAGTAAATCAATCTGGACCGTTCATGAATTAGTTACTATTCAGTTCATTCTCCTATAAATAAAAGCTCATTCCTTCATTATTTCTTATGAATTCATTGAAACTCTAGAGAGACCCCAATTAGTTCTTTTCTATTATATTAGTATTTTCTATTATATTAGATTTGTAAGACCCCAATTTTTTTTAACTAAAGATTTAATTTCTCTAATTATTATTTTGAATACTAAGGTGTTGATTTGATATAATGCTATAGTTATGGATGATATGTTGAAATTTTGCAAAGTAAGTAAGTTGTCAAAAAATATTCGTTTTGTCGGGAAATATTCTTTTCATCGGGGAATACATGTACGACGGCGCAATCATTGGTGGACCAAATAACGGGACAACTGTCGGATATAAAAAGCGACAGAAATAACTTTTTTATAAAAAATAACGGCAAAACTTTTACCGTTAAACTATTGAAATACCCGGTGATAAAAGTACAGTAATACGCGTGGTTGCACAATAGCACACGGTATTGAACAATGTCTCTGATTATTGATTCTTACGTAAGAAGTCACTCAATAATTGATACAGTAAAAATTGCACAGTCTTTCATATTATTGATGTAATAATTGCTACAGTGATAATTGAATAATATTTTACATTATTGATTCAATAATTTTCACGACACAGTAACTCATATTATTGAAATGATATTTTTAAATAGCATTATTGATAATGTCTAGAAATTTCTATCTAGAAAAGGGGTTAGGTTATATAATTGTGCCCCAGTAAGGAAAAATCCTTATTGGAAAGTCTCCTCTTTCTTGGGAACGATCTGGTTATCAGTATTGTGAATCTATAATATTAATCATTAGAAATAATGATTGAAGAATTGTAAATAATTGATGATTATGGTAAGTAGATGTTTCTTCAATTTTGATATAAATGGAGAAATTTTAGAATGAGACATTTGTCGAAAATTTGTTATATTTTTCTATGAAACCCTAATTATTTTCTCCGATAAAATATTCATTCAAATATTTTGACCCCTTCTAACGACCTCCAATTGAAAAACTTAAAGAATAAAAGTTGTAGGTCTATTTGTCCTCGTCCCGGATTAACTTGAATCGCCTGAATCAGAGTACGTATGAAAACATTATGACCGATTTACCAAAATAGATCAAAGTAGTCACACTTAACACACTTTGGGCGCGCCCGAGCCCATTTCTTTCACACTCCGGTAGCGCCTGGCCGCCAAATACTAGCAAGACCAATGATGCGGCACGCTCCGCCTCGGCGGGCAAGCGTGTTCGTCCTCAACATACCACGCTTGGCCTTGCCCATATTACAGTTTTCTCAATGTTTTTACTTCAAATCTTCATAACTTTTTCATTTTAAGTCAGAATTAGTTGGTTTTCAATTCTATGGATTCGTAACTAATAAAACTACAACATACTAAAGAATCAACAATTAACATAAACATTAACTAACCCACATATCAATCCAAAACTCATGTTCATACTAAATTTTCATGTTTTGAAAAATTTAGTGAATTCATTCACTACGAATTCGCTTCTAAACCAAATTGGTTCGTTTAACTTTCGTTGTTTTCGTATTTAAATATATTAACAGTATCAAGCAAAAATTCATGGATTACAACAATCCTTAGCTATCAATTTTGTGACTCAAAAGCATGTATTTCATGATATTACTAAGAAATTGCAAACTTAGGAATCAAGAGCATAGATGTTAGTGTTATTACCTCTTTCTGGCTTGAATTCGCTAATTATAGCTCTTCAATCCTCCCATTGCTCTCAATTTTACTAACCTTCCATAACCCATTTTCTCAGATAATTCAACCAACGGGAATTGAGAAGGAGGAGTCCATATTTATAAAGAAATCATTGTCCATACAATGATTTTGCCTAAAGATTTAAACTAAGAGGAAGAAGAAGAAGCCATTGGGTATTGAAGGGTTGGTCACCAACTCCCTCTTCCTCCATTCCTCTCTTCATTATTTGCTCTAGAAAGCCATCATCATCATCACTGAGTTTTGAGCATGGAGAGATAGACTAGGCCAATGGCTTAGTCACGTGAGGAAGGAAAATGACTGAAAAATTGGGACATAGCTTTTTAGCTTAATGTTTTAGCAACAAGGCCACTTAATGTTCCAAGGTTATTTCCTTTTGGGGCTCCTTAAGTTAATTATAATGACTTAGTATTACTACATTAATTTAAGTTATGGGCACATATATACACATACATATGTACCTACCCACATATAGGAAGTATACTTATATTTTAAATATACACCAATATAATCTTATATCCCATGTACATTAGGCTAGTCCAAATAATATTTTAATTCGGCTAAATATAAATCAGTTGGGTACTCTTAACCCATTATTCCCCATCACACTTTAATATCACAATGATTATTATCAATCATCTATTATCTTTCCATTAATTCTCTTTTAATAATTCCAGTTAAACCTTTAGTCTGATTTAACTTTAATAGTCATGACATACAAGGCTCATTTATCCCACTTACTAGAGTTATATAACTCAAGCTCATTATCTCTACAATAAAATATTAGGGGTCTAGGCCATATTTGGCTTTCCCCTAATTCCACTTTATTCAATATCCATTTAATGTAAAGCTTAGGTGTCACACTTTACCTTAATATTTAATTACCTTAAATGATTATATACTATGAACTTATACTCATAACATCTTTATCTAAATAGTCATTTCCTTACAATAATTAGTATGTACTACACTAATTAATATAATATAATCCTTTCATTTCATTTCTTCCATAAATTTTTCCAAAACAATGTTCTTTAACCGCCACATAAAGTATTAACTTAATGCATCAATCTTTAACCAATAATTACTTATAACTATATTGGTTCTCTTCTTTTATTAATCGCTTATCTTTCAAATATTAACCCTTTTATATATTAAAATACTATGTAATATATTAAAATATCAAATATTAATTAACATATTTCTTTCATCCTCTTATGCTAAAACATATATTAATTCACCATCTTATACAAAAGAACTAACCCTTTTCATTCAATTTACTATCACGCCACTACCACACAAGGCTTATAATTATAATATTCCATAATATCACTTAATTAACCAATATTTATTCCGGGTTAATTAATTAACGCGTATTCAAATTATGTGTTTGCTAACTTAATCCATTCATGGATAACTTAATCACCAACTAAGATTTTTATTACACATATGAGTCATTAGTATTTATTTTTTGAAATTTAAATTCCACAAACTTACTCAGAATTTCCTACAGATCAAGTACAGTATTCACGCTAGTCATAGGCTTGGAAATGGCGCAGCTGCGCCATACCAAGTTCAGACACAACAAGTTTCTGTTTTAGCAGAAATAGAATCTAGATTCCTAAATACCTTGCACATCCTTCTTAAGTGTTAACTCGTCTAACATCAATCTCCTCTTTGATTTCACATCACCAGTTACTACTTTCCTTAACAATTTAAGGATCACACTTCAAGTTTTAAAACAATATTTTTCCTTAATAGTTTAACCAAATATAAAGATCTCATATATATACATATATATATATATATATTATTTATTTCCATAATTCAAGATATATATAACACTTACATACATTTCTTTAATTTTCACTTCTCGCCGTGTATCAAATTACTTAATAATTCTCTAACTAATTTTTATTTAAAGGTATATCAATTTTCTTTTCTCGTCAACAACGTACATATATACAAGTCTAAACCTAGCACACATCGAATCTTAAATAGTATTCAATATAGTGCACTGGGTGGTTTCCCACAAACAACCAACAAATTAGTTTTTGTCTCGTCTACACTGTTTTCACAATGAGTTAGATCGGTCACTAATTCGTATATACCTCCGCTCTCTGAAAGAATCATTTAGCCTAGCTCCTATACATCCACCATTAAAGGTACGGTTTCAGTGCCTTATACTTGATACTTACTCGTATATATACTCAAGAAATTGGTGATTATCAAAGATATTTAATGTCACCAACTTACTATGATAAAATAATTTCACATAAATTATTTAATATCGATAGATAAATTTCTATCCATCTTCTTTACTTCAAATAACTTGCCTCTTCAATAAATAACAAATATATAATAATAATATATTTATTAAACACAAAAATCACTTATTGCATAGTTTATATTACCCCATGCAACACCATACCACATACCTCACAACGCATATATATATATATATATATATATATATATATATATATATATATATATATATATATATTCTTATTCGAACTCTTCTCATGCCTTAAGAATTTTATTTACTAAATTCTTACTTTAATAATTCTGAAAATTCGGGTTCTTACAGTAATGGTCCAAGATATTTATTATAGTAGTTCTCACTATTTTGTAAAATAGTGTGACAATAATTGTAATAAAAACTTTATATGAGTTTGGATATTGTCTACAACACAATATTTGTATTAAAACTCACAGCGTATGTGTTGTCGTATTTTGCACAACAGTTGTATTAAGGAAGTTTGTATTTGAATTCTATACCATGTATTTGGCGACTCAGAATGGGTTTTGTGGACTTATTTTGGGGGCTTCACAGTTGGTATCAAATCTTAGGGATATGATCTTTGGTGGAGATTTAGGATTAGAACTAGGAGGGGAGAGACGAGTAAATCCTTCGCTAGTGTGTCCTACCTAAGCTTATTTCTTATTGGTCGGTCGGAATATAGGGATAATATGTGGCATGTTAATTTTTTTAATTATCCCTTGTTTTGTGGCAGTGTTTGAGAATGACATCTGAAAATTTTGAGATAAGCAATGGAGCACATGAGACCATTGAGACACCGCCAATCAATAGCCAAAATAATGTGCATCAGGAAGACAATAATCCTCATGTAACTAATAACACCGACCAAATGATGAATGATGGGCTATTTATGAGCTTTCTACAATTCATTCAACACCAAACGAGAGAAACTCATGTTCAAAATGCAGGTGGAAATATTGGCAACTCACGGCTGGTCATTGCTAAGCAATTCAAGGAGTTAGGACCGTCGAAGTTTTTGGGAAAGCCAGAGCCACTTAAGGAAGAAGCTTGGATTAAGAAGATCACCAAGATATTTGATGTCTTGGGATGCAAAGAAGAGCAAAAGGTTCCCTTCACCACCTTTATGTTGCGCGGTGAGGCATATTACTGGTGGGAATCCGTAAAACGTACTAATCTGTCCGCACTTAAGATGTCTTGGGAGAAGTTCCAAGAATTGTTCAACGATAAGTACTTTTTAGAAAGTATACGTGAAGGAAGTGCAATTCATCAAACTAGAATAGAACAATATGATTGTATTGCAATACGAGGCCAAGTTTATGGAGTTATCTCGGTTTGCATCCCATTTGGTGGATAATGAGGAGCGAATGACACGAATGTTTCTGCGAGGTTTGAAGCCTGAAATTCGTCATACCTCATTTCTCACAAACTTTGTTTGTATTCAGATGTTGTGAATAGGGCTCAGTTATTGGAGCGTGATAATGAGTCAGCTCAACCAAAAGGTAACGACCAACAACAAGATAATAATCGTACCGGTGGTAATGGCCATCGGAACAATGATAACCATCGTGTAGGAAATTATCATGCCAGAAATGGTAACTACTTCGGTGGTAATCATGGCCAAGATAATAGGAGGGTGAACTAAGTGTGAACAACTTTAAGAAGAGATTATTCAATAATGACAACGGAAAGATATCAGCAGCAGCACCAACACCTGTTTCTAAGGAAAGAGAACGACCACTGGTCGTATGCTACAAATGCGGACATGAGGGACACATCAGTCCAAACTGTACACAGCAACCCAAAGTGTGTTACAATTGCAGAAAGGAAGGTCATTTAGCTCAATTTTATCATACAATGAAGTTAAGTCCAGCTGGGACGGTGGCACCAAAGGCTGTCCCATACAAGTTAAAGTCGGTGGTTTAAGGGAGAGCGTTTTTTGTGACTTCTCAAAAAGCGAGGAACTCGAACGAAGTTATCATGGGTAAGCTAATCATAAACTCTTGTAAAGTGTATACCTTATTCGATACTGATTCTACACACTCTTTTATTTCACCTAATTGTGCTCAACGTTTAAATTTTACTTTAGAGAAATTAGACTTTGACTTATATGTTAAAACTCTTTTAGGAGAAACCTTCATTACATTCACTGTTTATGAATCTTGTTTGATTCAAATCGGAACCCTCACATTACCTGTTAATCTCATATCTTTGACAATACTTGCATTTGATATGATTTTAGGGATTGATTGGTTAACTACTCATCATGCTAAAATTGATTGTTTTTGTAAGGTCATTAGTTTTCATATTCCTAACCAACCTATTATGCTAAAATTCAAGCAACCAAACCACTAAAGTCAATCCCTGTCATATCAAGCCACAAAGCCATTCGTTTATTGAAAAACGGATGTCAAGCTTTCTTAGCCCATGTCACAGATTTAAACAAAAATACGTCAGATTTGAATGATATTTCTATTGTTAATAAATTTCCTGACGTATTTCCTGAAGAACTTCATGGCCTACCCCCAAAACGTGAAATCGAATTTTGTATTGACCTTAAACCTGGTACAAAACCCATTTCCAAAACTCCATATCGAATGGCTCCTATTAAACTTCAAAAGTTAAAAACCCAACTATAGGAGTTGGTACCCGAGCCTCTATCTGGTGACTTCCTTTGTGGAATGCATCGAAGCCAGACTCTCCGTAGGGGATGCCATATTTGTGCGGTGGTAAACTGATAGGTACCATTGTGAGATGTTATCCAAGATTGGGATATGAGTCATAGTTGAGAGCAACCTAAGTCAGTAATCGAAATATGTAACTTTCTAGGCTTAGCTGGTTATTATCGGAAATTCATGGAAGGATTTTCTCGAATCGCCACTCCATTAACTCAGCTAACTCGTAATGATACAAAATTCAGATAGAGCGAGGAATGTGAGAATAGCTTCCAAGAACTCAAGAGGAAACTCATTTTAGCACCTGTTCTAACAATATCATCCTAGAAAAGTGAACATAGTAGGTCACGCGTTGAGTAAAAGATCATATGCGGGTACGAGTGCGATATTGTCAAACACAAAGACCTATTTCATATGAATTACAAATGATAGAGATAGAGTTAAAGACTCTAGGGACCCACGTGATGATGTCAAATATACGAGTAGAACCGACTTTAATCGATAAAATTAAAGTTGTGGCCTATAGACTCGCCTTACCGCCAATAATGTCTCGTGTTCATAACGTTTTCCACATATCAATGCTACATAAATATGTGAAAGACCCGAACCACATTATTGAATTAGAACCAGACGAGATAGCAGAAGATTTAACGTATGAAGAGGTACTTGTTAAAATCTTGGATAAGAAGGAACATATTTTACGCTCAAAGGTTATACATCAAGTCAAAGTTTTATGGAGAAATCACGATATTGAGGAAATGTCCTGGGAGTTAGAATCTAAAATGGAAACAAGGTATCCTCACCTCTTCAACATACTAGGTACGTACATCAATTTCGAGGATGAAATTTTATAAGGAGGGGATGTTGTAAGACCCCAATTTTTTATGAATAAAGATTTAATTTTTCTAATTATTATTTTGAATAGTAAGGTGTTGATTTGATATAATGCTATATTTATGAATGATATGTGCAAATTTTGCAAAGTAAGCAAGTTGTCATAAAATATTCATTTTGTCAGGGAATATTCTTTTTATCGGGAAATGTCCGTACGATGGCGCAATCATTGGTGGACCACATAACGGAATAACTGTCGGATATAGAAAGCAACAGAAATAACCTTTTTATAAAAAATAATGGCAAAACTTTTACCGTTAAACTGTTGAAATACCCGGTGATAAAAGTACTGTAATACGCGTGGTTGCACAGTAGCACAAAGTATTTAACAGTATCTCTGATTATTGATTCTTACGTAAGAAGTCACTCAATAATTGATACAGAAAAAATTGCACAGTCTTTTATATTATTGATGCAATAATTGCTACAATGATAATTGAATAGTATTTTACATTATTGATTCAATAATTTTCACAACACAGTAACTTATATTACTGAAATGATATTATTAGATAGCATTATTGATAATGTCTAGAAATTTTTGTCGAGAAAAGGGGTTAGGTTATATAATTGCGCGTTAGTAAGGAAAAATCCTTATCGGAAAGCCCCTTCTTTCTTGGGAACGATCTGGTTGCCAGTATTGTGAATCTATAATATTAATTATTAGAAATAATGATTGAAGAATTGTAAATAATTGATGATTATGGTAAGTAAATATTTCTTCAATTTTGATATAAATGGAGGAATTTTAGAATGAGACATTTGTCGAAAGTTTGTAATATTTTTCTATGAAACCCTAATTATCTTCTTCGATAAAATATTCATTCAAATATATTATTATATTATTACATTATAATAGCATAATGTGATAATATAATAGTTTAATTTTATAATTTAAATGACAATATTATTATAATAAATTTATATTATAAGAATAAAATAAGGAGGAAGAGAGCAAATTGAATTTGAATTCTTTTATTTCACATAACATGTGATAAAAGGGGTGGAGTGAGCAAGTTGGTTTGGAACTCTTTGTTTTCAAAAGGTGTGTGCTGCAAAACAACAGTGTGTGTATGTTTTGTCAATCCTGGTGTGCTTGCATTTTTCTATAAATAGGTTGCTTAGTTAAACAATGAAACTCACACTATAATAAGAAAATTCTTTCTCTATAATATTGAGAATATTTCTTGTGAGTATAACGATATTTTGAGTGTTGATAACAGTACAAGATTTCCTCAACATAATCTCCATTATTCCAGTTAGAACTACTTTCCTACTAAGGTAAAGTATATTATTTATTTCATATTTGTAAAAGATATTTTTTTCCCGTAAAGGATGTTATTTTTTTCATACTCATAAGGGTTGTCATTCTATTCCTTATTAATCTGTGGGAATAACATGTCTACGCGGATTACCGCATGCATATTGAATAACTCTTTGTATTCATTATTTATTAATATGTGGTAATAACCTGTATACGCAAATTACCGCATGCCTGATGAATAACCCTTCGTATTCATTCTTTATTAAGTTGTGAAAATAATTTATTTACGCGGATTATCGCATGACGAGTGAAAATCTATTTGCAGTTTCATATATTCTTTTATACTCCATATTATGTAAGTGATATTATTTCATTCCATATTCCTAAATTCAAACTTACAATGGTAAGTATTGCTTCTATAATTCTTGAAATGGTTAAGAATTCCTTGAGGTTTGTGCTTCATCTAATATCATTTCATTGGAATATTGATCTAAACTTCCTTATTAAATTTTAATATTTTCATTTGGGGTAATATTCACGGGGTACTATTCATGACAAAATTGGTTTTTTTTATGTCCAAATTATTTTTGATACATGAATATCAATCTTAAATTTTACTCCACAATTTGTTATCATGTTGACAATTTGGATATTTTTGAACTTTGGATAAATTGAATTATAAATCTCTAATATTTATCCTTGATCTCACTTGATTGATTCTTTATATCATTGTCATCATCCTCATGCTTATATTGTGCGGAAAGTCATCTTTGGCCCGTAGTGCAAAGATGGACTGTTGATTGGTATGATTATGATCTGGAATTGTGTATTGGTATAATCATGACCTTTAATGTTACAAATAAAGGTTTATGGTGAAAGTCCTCTTTGGCCCTTAGTGCATAGATGGACATGTGATTGGCATGATCATGACCACCGGTGATACAAACGAATATCCTTGGCCCGTAGTGCATGGATAATTTGTTGATTTGAAACATTTATTGATTGGTGTTACATGGATATAATATTGATGATGGACTTTTAAAATCATAGAAGATGGTAGATATCATGTTCTACTTAACTCTTCTAATGGATTGCTATTTCTGCTGTATTTGTTGATCTAAAACTTGTTGTCTATTGTATTCTATCATATTTTTCACTGTTGAGGACTAAGGATAATTTGTTCTTCATTATCCTAGTCATAATATTCTTTACTGGGCTAGTTGAGCTCACCCTTTTCCTTTTGATTCCATTGTTCTTCTCAGGAAGCGAGAATGTAGTTGGGACTAGTCGGGGAGTGGAGTAATGGTCCAAGAAAGTTATTATAGTAGTTCTCACTATTTTGTAAAATAATGTGACAATAATTGTAATAAGAAATTCATTTGAGTTTGGATAATGTCTACGAGACAATATTTGTATTAAAAATCACAGCGTATGTGTTGTCGTATTTTGCACGATAGTTGTATTAAGGAAGTTTGTATTTGGATTTTGTACCATGTATTTGGCGACTCAGAATGGGTTGTGTGGACCTATTTTGGGGGCGTCACAAGATTAGTATTAGTTAGCGATCCCGGCTTAGTGAGTCCTTTCTTCTGTGATGAACTATTGACGCCAGTCTTACATTTTGTATATGTGGACCGAGGAGAAAAGGGGCACAACGGGAAGAGGGTTGTACCGTGAGATAAGCAAGGACTTCAACCTCTTTCAAATATATAACATGGATTCTGGCACTACAATGTAGTTGGACTCTCATGTCGATCCCACTGAATCATTCTTTCCGCGGAGGTCATCTTTGCCTACTAGGTAAGATGATAACAAGTTACAAAATCTATCTTGGTTGGAAATGTATTTCTATTACTATGAAATTCATAAATGAAGTAGTTAATGGTGGGGTTACCATTATCCTTTTTGTGACAAATCTTGTATATGTTCCTAAGAAAACTAATTCGTCCATTTTTCGGGATCTCAAAGGGTTGTGGAAACACATAAGAACTCTTGAATGGAAATGGAAAACAGATGGAACTCCAGTTCCTTCGAAAATGGTATGACCTTTGGCGCAATAAGTTCCTCCGTATCATCTTGACTTGGTTCTACTTCTTCTATTTTTTTAATAATACTGGGTCGGGTTCTTCTCTTACCCGTATTGAATAGAACATGCCGAGCCAAACCTTCTTTATGTAAAACCTGCTTGATTTAGATCGAGAAAATCGTGCAGTTTTATAAAACCATGTGCTATGGCTCGAATCCGTAGTCAATCATATTTCCGATAGGGACAGTTGACAACTGAATCTAACTTTTCCCATAATTTTCATACCTGTAATAGTGAGAAAAGAAGGCCCGGCTCTAAGTTATTCAAGAATAGTGGCGTTGAGTTTCTCGACCCTTTGCCTTAGGATTAGTCAGTTCTATTTCTTAACGGGGGTAGGGAAGGGATAACTTAGCGGTATAGTGTCACCTTAACATGGTGGAAGTCATCAGTTTGGGTCTGATTATCCCTAAACCCAATATGAGTTTTTTTTATTATGATTTATTCCCCCACCGTGATTGAATGAGAATGGATAAGAGGCTCGTGGGATTGACGTGAGCGGGCAGGGATGGCTATATTTCTGGAGTGAACTCTGGGCGAATATGAAGCGCATGGATACAAGTTAGGCCTTGGAATGAAAGACAATTCTGAATCCACTTTGTCTACGAACAAGGAAGATATAAGTAATGCAACTATGAATTTCATGGAGAGTTCGATCCTGGCTCAGGATGAACGTTGACGGCATGCTTAACACATGCAAGTCAGACGGGAAGTGATGTTTCCAATGGCGGACGAATGAGTAACATGTAAGAACCTGCCCTTGAGAGGGGAACAACAACTGAAAATGGCATGTTAATTAACCCTCATTTTGTGGCAGTGTTTGAAAATGACATCTGAAAAATTTGAGATAAGCAATGGAGCACATGAGACCGTTGAGATACCGCCAATCAATAACCAGGATAATGTGCATTAGGAAGGCAATAATGCTCATGTAAACAACAACACTGACTAAATGATGAACGATGAGATGCTTAAGAGCTTTCTACAATTCATGCAACACCAAACGAGAGAGATTCATGTTCAAAATGTAGATGGAATCAATGGCAACTCACGGCTGGTCACTGCTAAGTCATTCAAGGAGCTGGGACCATCGAAGTTTTTAGGAAAGCTAGAACCACTTAAGGCAGAGACGTGGATTAAGCAGATCACCAAGATATTTAATGTCTTGGGATGCTCCGAGGAGCAAAAGGTTCCCTTTGCCACTTTCATGTTGCGAGGAAAGGCATATTACTGGTGGGAATCTGTAAAACGTAGTCATCTTTCCGCACTGAAGATGTCTTGGGAGAAGTTCCAAGAATTGTTCAATGACAAGTACTTTTCAGAGAGTATCCGTCACATGAACGAGGTAGAATTTATCAAGCTGGAACAAAACAATATGACCGTATCGCAATACGAGGCAAAGTTTGCTGAGTTATCCCGGTTTGTATCCCATTTGGTAGATAATGAGGAGTGTATGACGTGAATGTTTCTGCCAGGTTTGAAGCCCAAAATTCATCAATACCTCATTGCTCACAAACTTTGTTTATATTCAGATGTTGTGAATATGGCTCAGTTATTGGAGCGCGATAATGAATCAGCCCAACCAAAAGATAGCAGCCGACAAAATGATAATGGTCATACTAGTGGCAACAGTCATCCAAGTGGTGATAGCAAACGTGGAGAAAATTATCATGCTAGAAATGGTAACCACTTCGGTGGTAATCCTGGCCAAGATAATAGAAGAAATGAGTCAAGTGGAAATTTTAAAAAGATAAGGTTCAATAATAATGGAAAGACAGCAGCACTAGCACCCGTTTTCAAGGAAGGAGAACGACCACTGGTCGTATGCTACAGATGCGGAGAAGAGGGACACATCATTCCAAACTGTACGCAGCAACCCAAAGCGTGTTTCAATTGCGGAAGAGAAGGTCACCTAGCTCAATTTTGTCGTGTAGTGAAGTCAAGTCCAGTTGGGACGGTGACACCAAAGTGTGTCCCAAACAAGTTAAAGCCGGTATTTCAAGGGAGAGCATTTGTCGTGACCTCCCAAAAAGAGAGGAACCCGAACGAAGTTATCACAAGTAAGCTAATCAAAAACTCTTGTGAAGTCTATACCTTATTTGATACCGGTTCTACCCATTCTTTTATTTCACCTACTTGCGCTCAACGTTTAAATTTAACTCTAGAGAAATTAGACGTTAACTAATATATTGAAACTCCGTTGGGAGAAACCTTCATTACATCCACTATTTATAAATCTTGTTTGATTCAAATCGACACTTTCACATTACCTGTTGATCTCATCTATTTGAGAATACTTACATTTGATGTGATTTATAGGATTGATTGGTTAACTACTCATCATGCTAAAATTAATTATTTTCGTAAGGTTGTTAGTTTTCATATTCCTAACCAACCTATTATGCAAATTCAAGTAACCAAAGCACTAAAGTCAATCACTGTCATATCAAGCCATAAAGCCATTCGTTTATTGAAAAACGAAGTCAAGCTTTTTTAGCCCGTCACGGATTTAAACAAAAATACGTCAGATTTGAATGATATTTCTATTGTTAATAAATTTCCTGACATATTTCTCGAAGAACTTCCTGGCCTACCCCCAGAGCGTGAAATCGAATTTTGTATTGACCTTGAACCCGATACTAAACCCATTTCCAAAACCCCATATCGAATGGCTCTTGTTGAACTTCAGGAGTTAAAAACCCAATTGCAAGAATTGTTAGATATCAGTTTCATTCATCCTAGTACATCTCCTTGGGGTGCTCCTTGGGAGTATGGGACTTTACATTGATTATCGAGAGTTGAATCATGTCACCGTCAAAAGTAGGTACCCGTTGCCTCACATTGATGACCTGTTTAACCAATTGCAAGGTGCCAAATTCTTTTCAAAGATCGATCTTTGTTCCGGATATCATCAGTTAAAGATTAAAACTGATGACATTCCAAAGACTGCTTTTAGAACTCGATATGGGCATTATGAATTCCTAGTCATGTCTTTTGGATTTACTAATGCTCATGCTGCCTTCATAGATATGATGAGCCGAGTTTTCAAGGAATATTTAGATCATTTTTTGGTTGTCTTTATTGATGACATCCTCATATACTCCAAAAGCCATGAAGATCATGAGCAACACTTGAGGCTGATACTCCAAAAGTTGCGTAAAAACAAGCTATACACCAAGTTAAAGAAATACGAGTTCTGGCTTGAGGAAGTAGCATTCCTTGGGCACGTGATATCGTGTGACGCCCCCAATTCCGGGTATCTTCCAACTCGACAGATGGTGCTCCACGATACTACAATTTATACAGTCATTCCATTGAAACAACATCAAAATGATTGTATTTACTATATTCTAATTACAATAGTAATAAATCCTTTCCCAGGTTCATAAACCGAATATATTACTTATTGTTCATAAGTGTAATATATACACACATACTAATCTATTACAGGATTTTTAACTATCTATCTTAGCTTTGCCTTTATCTTTCTTAGAACCTTCAGTTCATTCGGCCTTAGCTGCAATCATATAATTCAAGCAAGAAGTGAGCATAACTAGCTCAGCAAGTCTAACAAAGGATAAAATAATACCACGTCAAAAATTATATGATTATATTCCATAAATGAACAAATAGCTATGAAGTACTATGAAACATTGACTAGCACCTCTCATTTCATAACAACAATTCCACAGTATATATAATAGCTTAGAAATTCTGAACAAGTCTAAAGACCATGAACATACTCTTTTCGTTTTCATACATGAAAAGGACATTCCGGCACTAAGGCCGTACATCCGTTCTTTCTTACGAGCACATCTAGGTGATCAACCTATAGTACTCTGTGTTGATCAACACTCATCCATTAAATGTATTTATGTTTAAGTTTTGACAACCTCGCATGCCCATCGAATAATCGATGAAAATACATTTGTTTGTTCATAGACAAACTTACCTTTGAATCCGTACCAAATACTTGGCATAGGATAGCATTAACAGTTCTATATTGAAAGACTTGTAAACAAATCACTCTAACTCTTAATAATAGTCTAGCCGAGCTAAAACTGGCATCGACCCTTTCGTAAAATAATTCATGCATTTCAGAATATGAATCACAAAAAACTTGACTAACACGGAGGTTAAACAAGCGTTAAGAAAACTTTCCATCAAGCGTCTTCGAATATAATATTCAACAATTCTTGCCCGTTACCGTATCTACATGATATTTTCACATAGCACACTAAGATTAGCTACTAAACAATCTAACTTCATGGTTTTAACCAACTTCTTTCTCTTCTATTCTTAATTACGGCTTGTTAACGTTCTTACTTATTAACCGAAACTAGATCACCATTGGTGAAGTACCAATGTTGAACACCATTCACGGTTTACTTAATTACACTCTCGCATTCTTCGTTTAATTATTGTTAAGCCATACTTAACCTTCTAACGTTATCACTTTACAAGTAATTTAAAGTTAACCTTATCATGTACATTAAGTACATTCATGTCTTACTATTAGTTTACATTCAATTAGAATTACAAAACCTAATTTGGTCAACCATTTCCCATTTCGGCCATTGTATGGCATTTCAATTAATGATGGTTAGAGCGGAGCGAGCCGCTGACAATACGTGGCCATTAACTTGGGTTTTGCGTAAATACGACCGCTATACCTCGATTGGCTTTGACAGTTAACTTTTTCTATGAACTTCACGGGCTCATAACTTATTCGTTTTACATCCAAATTGGCTCATTCAAAAGCCCACAACTCATAAATTACCTACACTAGGTGTTCCTGCAAGAATCTTACATTTTCGAATATGTTAACTTGGAATTCACCTTTTGGTTCATTATCAAGCGTTCGTTTATCGTTTATGAGCGTTTAATACTCGTTTTCTTCGTTCTAAGTCGAAATTCAATGATTCTTGAGTCCACGACTCTTGAATACCTTATCTCACGTGTTGACATTGAAAACCGAATTTTCCAAGTCACACGACAACTTTTGACTACTAATCCGAGATTTCTACGTTTCGACGTTTAACGTCTAATTCTGTAAAATTCTCCATAACTTCGTTACTCGTGTTGTATATGCCAAATTAAATTTCCATTGATTCCTCATCTACATCCTAACCAAACAAGATGCACCTACCCTATCAATGATGGTTTTTAATTTGTCCATCAACAACCAAGTTAATGTTCAACGATTTCTATGGTTAAAATTTACATAAACCTTTATGATTTCTACTTGAACATGACTTATCAATGTTTTAATCATTAATAGCCATCTTATTCCTCCTAAAGAGACATGCTTCACCAATCTAAGATTCTCTACGAGAAAGAAATCGAAAAAGGTCGAAGATTAACATTTACGAAATATTACCTTTTTTGTTCTTCGCGTTCTTGACTAAACGTATATGGTTTGCTTTGAAGTAGCTTGATTACTTGTTTCTAGCTATTTCTCTCTCTCTCTCAATATATGTTGGCTAATATTTGAAAACTACCAAATGAACTAGCCAAGCTTCTATTTATAGGAAACTCAAATGGAGGGCAAAATGTTCCAATGGCCACCTCCTTACTATTCCCACCTCCACAACAACTTAGCCACCAAGTAATCACTTTACTTGGTGGCCAAGTGGCCGGCCCACATGTTCATGGGTCTTCCCATGGGTTGCCCCATGGGTTTTACCCATCTCGTGACCTACCGATTCGATCCGCGGTTCGGTTTCTTTGGATCGGGCTTGACTTAACTTAACATTGGGCCTTAACTTGGGCTTAATTACACAATTCATTGGGCTTGATATAATCTAAGTCCAATTGGATTATACAAAGTCCTTTAACTCACAATCCAATAAGAACTAATCGTATTCTACGCGTATAACTCACGTATTCTTTTCGTTTAGTATTCATACGATATTCGTATTATACGTCGTACTATTCTTCATACTATACTCGTATATCATACATATAATAATCGTAATTATGACGCCCCCAAAATAGGTATACGTCACCCATCTTGAGTCGCCAAATACATGGTACAAAATTCAAATACAACTTAATTATACAACAGTCGTGTAAAATACGACAAAACATAATCTAAGAGTTTTAATAAGAATATTGTCATCTACACAATATCCACACTCAATGGAGTCCTCATTACATTTATTGTCACACTATTTTATAGAATAGTGAGGACTACTAAAACAATCATCTGGACCGTCAATCCACTCCCCGACTCGTCCCAGCTATATTCTCATTTCCTAAAGAGAATAGTAAAAGAAAGGGTGAGCTCAACTAGCCCAGTAAGAAATATTATGACTAAGATAATGCATAATAAATTATTCTTAGCCTTCAACAGTATAACAACTGATAGAATATAATAGACAACAAGTTTTAGATCAACAACTGTAGTGGAATAAGTGTCGACGTTGGGATTTTTGGGAGTCCCTTTCCGTTACTTGTTCCTTGGTGTTCTCATTTTAGGTGAGATTTGTTTGAAAAAACAAGTGAAAAAGGTTCGACATGTATGATGTCGACGATGGGACTGTTAAGAGTCGTCAGTTGGTTTTTTTAAATGGTTTTACCAACACAACCGATAAAAGGTTTGCACATTGACCCAGTGATGTGACACTGATATACGGGTCGGCAAAACCGAGATTCGTTTAGGGTCCGGGGACTTGGTTATGCGGGGGGAAGGTGTTAGGCACCCCCCCGACATCCGTGTTACCACGGTGACCACCTCTTTTCAAGAAACTATTATCTGAGTGTGTGTGTGTGTGTGTGTGGGTCAATGTGTTGTTATATGAAAGTTGTGTGAGGCCTCGTTCGAACCTATATACACAGAGTTTAAATTTTTATAGAAAATTTAGTTTTTAACAAGATATGTCAGTGATTTTTATGAAAGAGGTTTTTTTCAAACCCTGATGCTCAATAGGAATTGAGACCTTTTACACTCCCATTTTTATTAAGTGAGCAGCTGAATTGATTTTATTTGAAGGATGCGAGGCATCTGTACGAAAATAATATACAAAAATAATGCAGACTTCCTCGTGGGTATGAAAACCATCTGAGGAAATTCAGACATCGTAGAATAATTTACAAGCTTCTTACAACTGAAAATGTCCATCACGGGAACCGAATCTAGATTCAATGGGATGAATCTGTGATCACATGATTCCTAGGCTCACAAAATACTGCAGTTTATATGAAAGCGAAGAACAGTATATATATAAAAGGCGTAAATATATATATATATATCTGCACGGGATCACCAACCACGAAGCACCTCCATGGGGATCGAAATGTAAATAAGTCAGTTTAAAAGCTATCAATCGCCACGGAGGAAACTTCAAAGGATGAACATAAATAAAGGCGTAAAGCGTATCAACTACCACGAAGAAAACTCCAGGCGGGACGGAAAATATACATATATATATAAGCGAAGAAATGCAGGATGTAAAATCTGAGCTCATCGAGCGAGTTCGACCACGCTTTATATATATAAATGTACATATATATAAAAAGCGAATAAACGCATGCCGGATATAAAATCCGGGCTCATCGAATGCAGTCGACACACGGTTGATATATATATATATATATATATATATATATATATATATATAAAAGCGAGTAAACGCACCAAACCGAAGTCTAGGCTCATCGAACAAAGTCCGACACATAGTTGATATATATATATATATATATATATATATATATATATTAAAGCAATAAACGCTCCAGACCGAAGTCTAGGCTCAATCGAGGCATAACTCGATAATGTTAGTCAATATATATATGTAAATATATATATATAATATATATATATACAGACTGAAATGAAACCACAAATCGAAGTCCGGGCAAAAGCAAGCAACACGACTCTCAACGTGTAGAAGGGTGTGTGCAAAGATGAAGAGAAATACTCTAAAGTGTGTAAGAAGGCTTACAGCTGACTGCTGAAAAAGGCTTTTATATCTTTAGAGTGGGTAAACACTGGGCTTTTGTGGGTACAAATGAGGCTATATATGAGCTCACAGGTGTTTAAAAATGGGAAAATACATCAGATGGCGAGTGCGAGAGAAGAAAATGCGAGGGTTTCCCGTCTTTTCTCTTAATCAGCACCCCAAGCCCTCTATTTATAGGCAATATGAGCCGCAGGTGTACCAGAGGCGGGTCGGGTCGGCCCGGGTTTGTCGGGTCGAGTCATCTCGAAGTACGTGTACTCAGGCATTGTAATGTGCACTTGGTTTTTCAGAAGTGCAATCCGGGCATCCGTTTGAGGTATTCAGGACCTATTTTTGACCGCCGTTGTCGAGAATTGTACGATGGCATGGGATTAGAGTTTGTACGAAGTCATTGAAGATGGGACGATGCCCTCCGATCTTCAAGCTTCAACTTTCATCCGTTACCTCGCACAATAGTCACTCGGGATTGGTTAGCCTTGTGGGACATCGTTACGTAGAGACGTGACGTGGCATTGTGTTGGATGAGATGACGATGTTGTCCCTCACTAGTGTTATCGCCGGATTGGGCCGATAAAGCAGACGTTCCTCATACTTCGCTGAGATTGGACTGCTGCAATTGTTGAAGGTCCTCATTGTCATCTTTGAGGTGTGCCTGTCTTCCCGATGTTATTGCCGGGTTGGTACAGTGTATCTTGTTGTAAGCGCCGAGATCGAAGCTGATGGTATTTGAAATAAGCATTTCCGGGGTTATCTCCAAAACAATATTCCTTGGGGTTATCACCAAGGTTGGTGGCTATTCCCATGGTTGGGACTGAGACTGGATACCTTGGGGTTATCTCCGAGATTAATCGGTCTTCTCCGGTGTGTGTTCCGGTATTGTATCTGCATGTCTCGGGGTTATATCCGAGGTTGGAAACTGCTGCTCTAGAGTGTGATCTGGGGTTGATCTTTGAACTCCGGTGAGTATCCGGTATGGATTTGGATTGTCTTTCGGGGTTCTCTCTTAAAGACTTAATCATCCTCCCGCAATGTTTTATGAATGAGAGTAGTAGAGAAAATTTCGAGTGTCTAAAGATGCCCCTCTTTATCATACTCATGTATGGCGATGCATGGGTAGGATAAAGAATCCTAGACACTTGAAACGCAACAAGATAAACATGGTACTATGGATAGCAACATGATTCAAATGTATGATGCATGTGTACGGGGTTGTGGCCCAACATGTTGGGGGTGATTGCTGGCTCCCTGTTGCGTCAATTGGGGATTGGCAATACTGACCAGACCTGATGTGCAAGCCGAATCTGTTAGGATGTTGATGTTGGAGTTATCACCAAATTCTTATGTTCTTGATAACGACTTAATTCTGAAGGGGTATCTCTTATGTGTAAGAGATCTGTGGGGATAAAGCTTGATCTGTTTGAGGATGTATATAACATATTCCATCATCTATCCTCTTTGATAATGTTGACCTCTCCTGGTTAGTATCGCCAGAATATGTCACGATTTTGTTGGATTTACTGCCAACAGCAAATGCTAACCTTCGTTAACGTGTGAATCAACGGCTGAAACATCCCGTGGGATATACTGTCAAGGTTGCTTGACCTTCGCTAACGTGGGAATTAACGGCTGAAACTCTGTGAGGAGATCGTCAAGGTTGCTTGACCTTCGTAGACGTGTAGATCAACGGAGCATTGTGTTGTGACCCCCGCTGGGGATCTGCTGGGGAATATGAGCAGCTGGGTATGAGACCTCAAACAGCTCTATAGCTCTGATAGGTTTAAATGCCATCGGCTGAAATGACGTCAAGGTTGCTTGACCATCGTTGATATGTGAGTCAACGGCTGAGCATGTGTTGCTACTCCCACTGGAGATATACGTTGTAACCCACGTCGGGGATCTACTGGGGACGCATGAATACATACACAACTACCGAACGGTTCTCAATGCTTCGATGGGTTTACCTGCCATCGGCTGAAATAATGTCAAGGCTGCTTGACCTTCGTTGATAGAGTTGTCAACGGATGAACGTGTTGTAACCCCCACCGGGGATCTACGTTGTAACCCCCGTCGGGGACTCACGCTGTAACACTCGTCGGGGACCTACATTATAACCCCCGTCGGGGATCTACATTGTAACCCCCGTCGGGGACTCACATTGTAACCCCCGTCGGGGATCTATGTTGTAACCCCCATCGAGGACTCACGTTGTAACCCCCGTCGGGGATCTACGTTGTAACTCCAGTCGAGGACTCACGTTGTAACCCCCGTCGGGGATCTAAGTTGTAACCCCCGTCGGGGACTCACGTTGTAACCCCCGTCGGGGATCTACGTTGTAACCCCCGTCGGGGACTCATTTAGGGTAACGACCCAGAGTCGGTGGCAACGGACCTATATAAAGTATTGCCATATACAATTCGTGACAATTGGTGTCATCGGTAGGGTATACCTTGTGTTCAGGCGACTACCAATGAGTGATGTATAGATTCAAAGTCTCATCTGCGAGGACCAAGATTGTATGCAGTTTTGCTCAATCACGTGGCATTTTTCTTCTCGATTTGATCTTTCTAGTCCGTAGGAACTCCGTTTTAACTCGAATTGGACCGATCCGAAGGGGTGGACCCATAGAGGGGTGCCGCAGTGCACTTTGCTTCGCGGTAAGTGAGTGGGCTCATGACAGCGTGGATCATAAATTCAATGAGCTTTACTTCAAAAGTCACTTTCAACTTGTTTCACTTAGAAAAACTGCGAGCCATCTTCAAATCTGCTGAGTTCGGGCTGCTTTCTGCAAATTCTGTCACCGTACAAGTGTTTTACACTATCCTGGTAACACATGCATGTATTTTTTTCCAGTTTCTGTCCGTTAGATTGTGAGATATTGCACGAAATGTATCTAAACACATAGTAATGATTATGTATGCACATATGACTTGATAAAAAAATATTCAACATAGTAAATATTAGTATTAAACCATCTTTGAACATAATGATGTGAAAAATTTGACTTCGAGAGACGAGTCAATTGGCACCTTTTTCTCGCTATATTTTTGTCTATTTGAGGTCCAATGAGCAAAAGGTAGAAAGGCAAAGTACTCCTAGCATTGAGGTTGGCCTTATGCATGATGATTTTGATTTTTAATGCATATATTATGTATATGACTTTGGGGCAGGTGTGCTACTGAATAGCCACCTAGACATGCCTGCGTGCATGTGGATAGTCCTATTTTCAAAGGGGACTATGGCAAAAATTTTCCAAATGTAGGCATTGGGTAGTCATGCATTCTAACTCTATTATATGTTAAAGTAAATGCATGCATGTATATAGTCATAAATGCATTTTGAAAAGCTCCAGGTAAGGAAATACCACACCCTTTTTGAGGTGATTTGGAGACTTGTTGTCCAGATATTATGGATCTGGATCAGCCTAGCAGTTCTTACAGGACCGCTTCTAGCGTACGGCGGAGGGCTTCTGAAGTGCCTCGTCCCCGTTCTATCAGACAGCCGAGGTTGTGATACGTCCTGTCCAGGCAGATGTTCCAGATGTTGAGAACGAGGAGGCAGATATTCCGATTGAGGATCCCGCTCCTGCTGCACATGTCCCTCGCAGGGAGCTTCCGAGTATTCGGTGGTGAACCCGGAGTTCTTTGGGTGATTTGGGGCGAACATCCATCGATGTATTTGCATGCTAACGAGGTATGACGTTAGACTTTGATCTTCCTTCTTTCCTATTGATGAGGATTAAAGGGTTCTGATGTTGATCTGCATTTCATGCAGGTTCGAGGATTTACACAGCCTCGAGGGAACTGGTTTAGCATTCACTCCATGTACCAGGCGTTTCACCCTGACTATAGAGCAGTAGTGCATGAGTGGGGATTTGGGGCATTTTTCTCCATCCTTCCCCGTCGCTGTCCCTGGGGTTACCTCAGGGCATTGTCTGAGCGATGGTTTCATCAAACTCAGTCACTCCACCTACTGGATTGCGAGGTGATGACAACGCCTATGGATTGGCGATTTATCACAGGTATGGAGTTTGGAGGGGAGCCAGTGCCTTGCATGGCGAATATCACCCCTACTACCATCTGATCCTTACTAGGAGTTCCGGTGGGGGCGCTCAAGGGCAGGACTGTCCGTTCAGGTCCTTTGAGCGTAGATGCTATGAGTGGGCTATTAAGTGAGCCCATGCTTGATGATGTCAGGATCAGGGATCGCGTTCTGCGGCGATTGTTTCTGATGATCATTCGAGGATGCTTCATAGCAGATAACTCTTCCACAGTATCTTTCGCTTTGGTCAGTGTCACACGCGATGTGGGCGAGATTGAGAAGTACAATTGGGGCTCTTACACCTTTGCCTATTTCCTCCGGGGCGCGCGCGTGCGCTCTGTGGTTTGACCGAGGCTTGGCTGGATTTTACCCATTTCTTTGGTGAGTATTTCTCTTATCTTTTCCCATGATGTGGCTATATGTCATACTCCTTTCACCATTGAAGTGTCTGGATGCTTTCGATCTGGTCCGCATTTTGGCGATATCGAGATCCATTTAGCATATTGTTTGTGCTCGGGCTTTGCTCACCATCTGACTTCATTACTCATGCTCCGCATCGATTTCCTCCTTTGGGCGGCTTGAGGGCGTGACTACTTATCACCCATTGGCCGTGATGTCGCAGTTCGACCAGTTCTAGGATTTTCATCCTTTTCGAGGGGGTGGCAGGTCAGCGTTCAGCTTCTTGATACCTCTCAGCTGAGGACCAATCTCGTGTATACGCTTGCTGGGATTAGCATGAACTAGCTGCTTTTCCTGCCAGTCGTCCTGGTTATTCTGCAGAGTACTCCGCATGGATGGAGACGGAGGTTTTATCGGCTACAACAGTATTTGCAGTACCGGAGAGCAAGTTATACGATGTAGAGCCTGTGGAGGACATTGATACCTACATCGAGGAGGATACCGCTGCTGGGTTGCCAGCATTTCTTTTGATTCTCCTAGTACTAGTACTTTTGTGATTCAAGACTTTCGACGCGATGGTTAGAGCAGAGTCTTCATCTGATGACCTTTGAGAGAGATCAGATTCGATCTATGATGTCGACTGCTCTTGATGTGAGGGACGTCACCCTATTAGAGAGAGACGGGGCATTGACTCGTAGAGATGCCGCCGTCGCTAAGCATGATGAGGCCAGGTCAGCCATAGACGCAGTGGTAGTTGAGCGGGATATCGCCATATCTGCCCGGGATGTGGGCATATAGATATAGATAATCTTGCGATGAGGTCCCTTACCACTAGTATGATCGCAGAGATGAGCGCTTATATTGATGAGCATATGGTCATCATGCAGATGGCTACAGATCTGTTGGGTCGTGTGGATATTCTCGTACAGGAGACCACAGCTTCACCTCCATCTTCGGAGAGGGACGCCATGTTGGGCTTGTTAGCACGCATATACCCTGATTTGTAGATGAGCTTGTATTTACCTGCACAGACTAGCTTAGCCATTTTGTCATATCTGATTTTATATTGTATATATATCAAACAAACATTATATATGCGAGGAAATATATTTTTGGATCACTTCCCTTTTAGATATGCCTTGCTATTTGTTTGATATTTTGCCTGCTGCTTCAGGGCTTGTGGTCTTGATGTATTCTGAATTCCTCCTAGGTGGATGGACATTGAGTTGTCTCTGGATTGTTCAGAATGGATCCTCGATCTATGTATCCCTACCATCTTTGATGTCTTGGGACTTGTTTCTGTTATAGAAATGTGGAGAGGAGTGTGGCTTTCCTCTCTGAGATTGACCGCACCACAGATGGTCGCCCGTACTTCTATTCAGGAGAAGCCTAGTTAATTCCATCTCTTATGGATTGGTATTGCTCTTCAAGGTATGACCGCAGCTTAGATGGTCACAGAATCTCCTATTTGGGAGGAGTTCAGGTAATTTCATCCCTTTGGTCTGAAGCCGAATATAGTGGATGGAAAGAGAATCCCAGTACCAGCTGACAATGGTTTGTGTTTTAGTAGGGGGTGGACCGCACCATGAATGGCTTCCTACGTACTCCTATTGAAGAGGAGATCAGGTCTGCGTAGTTCGAACCTTGTGTAAGAGGTTCAACGCTGTATATGGCTGACATGGTGTAGGAATGTTTTTGGTTGTTTTTGTTTTATATAAGGGCGGAAATGTTTTTGTTGTTTTTATTTTATTGCGACCGGGAAATGTAACATGGTTGCCTACGTACTCCTATTGAACAGGAGATCAGGTCAACGTAGTTCGCCCCTCAGGGCGAGAAGAAAAGCACAATCCCATGTGCAGGTCAGAGTACGGGGAGGAGAAAGTTTAATCCTAGGTTGAGGATAAACTGTAGGTATGAGAAGTTTGATCCCAGGTAAGGGTAGCCAAACTGCAAACGCAAGAGATTCAATACGTGGTGGGATGACCTAAGTTATAGGAACGCAGAGGAAAAAGCCAGGCTGCTGGCTTGAAGAGTACGTTTCCTTGAGGGGAAAAGTGTAGATAAGTTGTATGTGGTAAAGGGTTAAAGAACCGGAATGACTGGTGACCTGATGATGATGCACCAGGGTGTTTGGTGGTTACTTCAGACATAATACCGTTTCACGGTGTCTGAGTTGATGATTTGTGGAAATTCATCGCCATCCATTTCTTGCAATCTGAGAGCACCCCCTGTCAATACTTCCTTGACAATAAACGGGCCTTCCCAGTTAGGAGCGAATTTTCCTCTAGCCTGATCTTGGTTGTCAAGAATCTTCTTCAAAACCAAGTCATGTTGTTTAAACTGCCGTAGCTGGACTTTTTTGTTGTAGGATCTGGCGACCCTTTGCTGATATAACTGACCATGGAAGATAGTCGAGGTTCGCCTTTCGTCTATTAGAGATAATTGGTGATACATGTCTTGTACCCATTGGTCTTCATCCAGCTGAGCGTCGATCAATACTTTAAGAGATTCCATCTCAACTTCTATGGGAACACCGCCTCCATCCCATAGGTTAAAGCGTGAGGGGTTGCCCCGGTTGAAATCTGCATAGAGGTTACGTAGGCTATGAGTCGGAGGCAATAAGTCGAGGCCAATCTTTGTGGTTGGCGGACATCTTTGCATAATTTTCTTGATGTTTTGTTAGCGCTTCAACAAAGATCGTTCATCTTGACGATAGATGATAGAGTTGAGATGTTTGATGTGGAATTTACTGCATAATTTCTCCATCATTTTGTTGTTGAGGTTCTTGGCATTGTCTGACACAATCACCTCTGGTTGTCCATATCGACAAACGACATTGTTTACGATGAAAGCAATGATGACTTCTTTAGTAACCACGGGAAGGAGGAACGCTTCCACCCACTTGGTAAAGTAGTCGATCATGGTGAAGATAAACCGATGACCATTACTGGCTTTAGGTTCAATGGGCCCGATAACGTCCATTCCCCACATCGAGAAGGGCCAAGACGAACTCATATTGTGGAGTTCTCGTGGAGGGGTGTGTATAGCATTCCCATGAATCTGGCACTGATAGCATCTTTTGACGTGGTCATTGCAATCAGCTTTGAGAGGCGGATAATAATGTCCGATCCCTAAGGACTTTCTTGACAAGGAGGGGGGCCACTCATGTGGGGCCACAGAGACTCGCCATGGATTTCATCCATAAGCCTTTGGGCTTGATCTTTGTCTAGACATCTGAGGAGACCTAGTCCTGCATCTCTTTTGTAGAGCGCATCTCCACTTAGGTAGAACTTCATAGCAAGTCGATGGATCCGCCTTTTCTCAGTCAGGCTTGCCTCCGCGGGTGTAGATCCATCTCACAGATATTCCTTGATATGCTGATACCAAGGATGTTGGATGGGAGGTAGCTCATCCGATACTTCTCCAACATAATTCCCATAGGCTAGGACCTTGTGCAGGGAAATTGTGATGCTTGGCAAGCGTTCCTTGTCTGATATACGAATCAAGGAGGCTAAAGTGGCTAATGTGTCCGCAAAGTCATTCCTATTATGAGGAATGTGTAGAAAGGAGATTTCTTCGAACTCCAAAGCCATCTTCAAAACCTGTCGATGGTAAGGCAGCAAATGTAGTTCCTTGGTTTGATAGATTCCAGTGGATTGTCTGATTACCAACTCCGAATCTCCAAGGACAGTTAACCTCCTGATGCCCATTGAATGGGCAAGTTTTAGCCCCATGAGGCAGCCCTCATACTCGGTAGTATTGTTGGTCCGACAAAGCGTAATTTGACTGACAACGGATATCTGCTTTCCCCATACCGAGATACTTTAGAATCTGCCTACCCGAACCTTCCAGTATTCGCGGCTCCATCAAAATACATCCTCCATGATTTGGTGCGTATCGCATTGATGGTGTTGTTGTATCATCATTACTCCTTCATCGAGGAAATATGTTTCAAGGGTTTGAAATCCCACGAAAGATGCGGCGGCGATTGATCCGCAATTCCTTGACCTTTGATGGACTTTTGAGTCACATATCGATGTCAAATTATTGTAGGATCAAGCGCCATCCGGGCGTACCGACAATTTAACATGGGTTTGTTGAACACGTACTTGAGAGGATCGCGCGGGATATGAGATGGGTTGTGTGACCATGGAGGTAATGTTGTAACCTCATGGAGGCCCATGCTAAAGCACAACACGCCCGTTTTCGATCGAGTGTACTTGTGTTCATCTTCTTGAACCTTTTCTTTGAGATAATAGATAGCTTCGTTCTTGGCCTCTATCATCTTTCGTCTCAAAGACGACCCATGGCGTTGTCACTTATGGACGGATACATGAGCAGGGAACATCATCCCTGGGTGGTACCAAGACGGGAGCATTGACTAGCTGTTTCTTGATTGTAAGGAAGGCCTTCTGACACTCGTCATTCCATTTCATGGAGGAGTTCTTCCTTAATAGCTTGAAAATTGGTTCACAGGTAGTTGTGAGTTGAGAGATAAACCTGCTGATGAAGTTGATTCTTCCCAAAAATCCCCGTATTTCCTTCTCTGTCTGAGGAATGGGCATTTCAGTGATGGCTTGGATTTTGGCAGGATCCAGCTCTATCCCTTTGTGGCTGACTAGAAATCCTAGCAACTTGTCTGATTTAACGCCAAAGGCTCATTTAGCTGGATTCAACTTCAAGTTGTACTTACATAACCTGTTGAACAACTTTCTAAGATGGTCTATATGGTCATCCTCCTTCCGGGACTTGACAATGATGTCATCCACGTAGATCTCAATCTCTTTGTACATTAAGTCGTGGAAAAGAGCCATCATAGCTCACTGATAGGTAGCTCCATCATTGATGAGGCCGAATGACAACCGTCTATAGCAAAAAGTTCCCCAAGGAGTGATGAAAGCAGTTTTCTCACGATCTTCCTCGGCAACCATGATCTGATGGTACCCCGCAAAGCAATCAGCAAAGGAGTACATGTCGTATTGCGAAGTATTATCAATGAGAATGTGGATAAATGGCACGAAAAAGCTGTCTTTTAAGCAAGCCTTGTTCAAATCCCGATAATCCACGCAAACTTGCACCTTCCCTCTAGGTTTAGGCACGGGTACAATGTTAGATATCCACTCAGGATATGTAGACACCATTATGATGCCAGCTTGAAATTGTTTCACAATTTCTTCTTTCACCTTTAAACTCCACTCAGGTTTCAATCGCCTGAGTTTCTGCTTGACTGGCTTAAATCCCTCTTTTATGGGAAGGCGATGAAGGATAATGTCAGTGGATAAACCCACCATGTCTTCATGAGACCATGCAAACACATCCTAGAATTGGGTTAATAGAGTAACCATATCATTCTGTTGGGTTGGGGTAAGGTCTGAACCAATCTGGATTAACTTAGGGCTTTCTAAGGTTCCAAGATTGAAAGAAGTGGTTTGATCAAGGTTGGGTTTGGGTTTGTCTTTGACCCATTCTTGAATTTCTGGAGGCACCTCAATGTCATCTTGTATATCCATCAAGGCTGAATTCATCTCTACATCAAAGGTACAATCCCTATGTAGGAGAGGCATCGTACCAGCAAATGCTGAGCACATCTAAATTGAGTCACGAAACAAAATATGCTTTCACTTAGTATATATGAAATCGTTGATCATACACGGTGTTAGCATATCTTGGCAAAATAAAGCTGCTAATATTGTATAAAAAAGTAGCGGTTATTATATCTCTGAGGCGAGAAAAGAGTTTACGCGCTTACCCTATGACGACCAATGCAAGGAATGTTGTCCCAATTGGCAAGAGCAAAGTCTGGGTGGACCACAGTGATGGAGGGATTGTCATCATCCTCCTTGTCCCGAATGATGGCCATTACGTCTAGGCAATCATCGTTTGGGGTGTATTTATTGGTATGTTCGTCATGAACGATGATGCGTATGCCTGACATCATTCGGATGACGTCTTGCTTGATTCTTCGTTCCTCATCTTCCACTACGGGATTTGGAACAAAGATTTCTTTTCCTTTCACCGGTACCAGCTTGGGACATAACATAGCCATTACATTGGCTGGCACCTTTATGGGAGGTTGTGCAAACTCAGAGTTTGAAGGTGAAGATGAACGCCACATGGTTGAAGCTGAAGGAATCTGCTGATGTTTACGAGGATTCCCATGACTAGAACTAGCAGAATAGCCTAGCCCAGCTGTTCCAGCTTGTCTGGTTAAGTGAATTGGGTACTTGATACCCTGGCAATCTTTACCCAACCCTTGTCCCGGCTTATGACCCAACGATATCATTTCTTGAGTGGCCGACATTACTTCGGCAGAAATCTTGGGTTCGGGCAATGGTGCTCCAATAGCATGGTATTGGGTGTTGCTTATTTCCAAAGTATGAAAATTGACTGGTTCCACATCGGCATTAGCATTGATGAATGGCACGTCTCGTCTTTGAGGAATCTCGATTCGGCGTTGGCTTGTGACTGTGCTATTGTTGATAATGTATATTCATTTGTTGGTGAAGAGTGGAGGGGCCGCTTCGCCATGTGAATCCATGGTCATCCCAAGAGTAGGTTGTATCCCGAGTCTATCTTGAGTACATGGAAAGATACGCAGAATGTGTGAGGACCAATTTCGATTGGCAGCTCAATTACTCCGACCGAGTTACGGCGGGCTCCATCAAAAGCTTTAATGATAGTATGTCTACTCTGAATTCGGTTGAGATTGATATTCATATTTACCAAGGTAGCGTATGGGCAAATATTCAGAGAGGAACCTCCATCTATTAAGACTCCAGCTACCATATTTCCGGAGGACAAGACCGCAATGTGCAATGGTTTGCAATGACCGGTCCCTTCGGGTGGTATGTCATCATCAGTGAAGGATATCACATTGTTGTTGAAAATTTGATCAACCATATGTTGAAACTTTTTTGTGTCCACTGATGTTGGTAAATAGGCTTCTTATAGAACCTTTAGCAAGACCTTCCGGTGATTCTCAGAAGTTAGGACCAAGTCCAAGATTGATATTTGTTGTGGAGCTTCTTTCAAGCTTAAAACCACCGTAGCTTCATTATAACCCACAACACGGAGGAATTTTTCAATCTTCTCCATGGGTATTTTCCCCTTTGACTTGGTGGTGGGCTTCATCACCTGATGGGGGAGATACGGTGGATTTTCCTTCGACACTGTAGCAGTTATACTTGAGGTGGATCCTTCACCTTCTCCATAATTCCACGGAACTGTGCGCAAGCTAACAATAGGATATTGTGCTCTACACGGCAAGTTGATTGGCTCGGGACCGGCCACTTTCAAAGGATTGTTTCCTCCCTTAAGTTGAATTGTTGGCATTGTGAGCAAGGTATTAATCCCATCAGTTTCAGTGGATATGACCGCTACCACACTTTTCCACTTAGTAGGGCCTGCATTCTAACTTGCACGTAACACAGTATCGTCGTCCGCTAAGCGCAGGACACCACTGTCGATCAGATTTTGAATAAGGTGGCGGAGTGCCCAGCATTCTTCTGTGCTGTGTCCGCGAGACTGGGAGTGATATTGACATACTCTATCAGAGTTATACCGTCCCAAACGAGGGTTGATTGGCGGTAGAAGGGAACTGATTCTTCCTTCATTGATTAACATATGAAGGATTTCCTCCATAGGTTGGCCCAGATAGGTGAATTCCCGTTTGTTGGCGAAATCCCGACGGGCTTTGGCATTTGATCTCTTCATCACTTTGTCTTCCAGCATATCATTTTCTGAAAGTGATGAGGGAATATTCATGACAAGAGGTAGGAGACTGGCATGTTCCTGGCTGATTAACTGACGAGTCACTTGATGCTGATAAGTCACCAATTCTGCCAATTGTTCGATTTGTTTGCAGAGAGCTTTCACCTTTCGTTCCATTGTGAACTGGAACTTAGCATAATCCCATCTATCATCACCGTCTTTGAGGGTCTGGGAAGAATCACAGGTGAAATTAGAACTCTATCCATTGCTCCAATTAATCATGTTGACCTCTTCTTCTTTGTGTTGAGGAAGAGGGTTGTCTTGAACATGAGGCTGATCAGGTTTGGTGACTACGATCTCCCCATTGTCTATCAGGTGAGATTTGTTTGAAAAAATAAGTGAAAAAGGTCCGACATGTATGATGTCGATGATGGGACTGTTAAGAGTCGCCAGTTGGTTTTTTTAAATGGTTGTACCAACACAACCGATAAAAGGTTTGCACATTGACCCAGTGATGTGACACTGATATACGGGTCGGCAAATTCGAGATTCGTTTAGGGTCCGGGGACTTGGTTATGCGGGGGGAAGGTGTTAGGCACCCCAGGACATCCGTGTTGTTACACGGTGGCCGCCTCTTTTCAAGAAACTATTATCGAGTGTGTGTGTGTGTGTGTGTGTGTGTGTGGGTCAATGTGCTGTTATATGAAAGTTGTGTGAGGCCTCGTTCTAACCTATATACACAGGGTTTGAATTTATGTAGAAAATTTAGTTTTTAACAAGATATTGCAGTGATGTTTTATGAAAGAGGTTTTTTCCAAACCCTGATGCTCAATAGGAATTGAGACCTTTTACACTCCCATTTTTATTAAGTGAGCGGCTGAATTGATTTTATTTGATGGATGCGAGGCATCTGTACGAAAATAATATACAAAAATAATGTTGACTTCCTCGTGGGTATGAAAACCATTTGAGGAAATTCAGACATCGTAGAATAATTTACAAGCTGCTTACAGCTGAAAATGTCCATCACGGGAATCGAATCTAGATTCAATGGGATGAATCTGTGATCACATGATTCCTAGGCTCACAAAAATCTGCGGTTTATATGAAAGCGATGGCAGATATATATATAAAAGCTGTAAATATATATATAAATATATATATATATATATATCTGAACAAGATCACCAACCACGAAGCACCTCCATGGGGATCGAAATGTAAATAAAGTCATTAAAAAGCTATCAACCGCCATACGGAGGAAACTCCAAAGGGACAAAACATAAATAAAGGCGTAAAGGCGATCAACTCGCCACGAAGAAAACTCCAGGCAAGACGGAAAATATATATATATATATATACATATATAAAAAAGCGATAAATACTGCAGGATGTAAAATCGGGCTCATCGAAGCGAGTTCGACCACGATTCATATATATAAATGTACATATATATAAAAGCGAATAAACGCACCGGATATAAAATCCAGGCTCATCGAACAGAGTCCGACACACAGTTGATATATATAAGTATATATATATATATATAAAAGCGAGTAAACGCACCAGACCGAAGTCTAGGCTCATCGAACAAAGTCCGACACACAGTTGATATATATAAGTATATATATATTAAAGAAATAAACACTTCAGACCGAAGTCTAGGCTCAATCGAGGCATAACTCGATAATGTTATTCAATATATATGTAAATATATATATATATATATATATATATATATCTGATGAAATGAAACCACAGATGATCGAAGTTCTAGGTAAAAAGCAAGCAACACGACTCTCAACGTGTAGAAGGGTGTGTGCAAAGATGAAGAGAAAGACTCTAAAGTGTGTAAGAAGGCTTACGGTGATTTGCTAAAAAGGCTTCTATATCTTTAGAGTGGGTAACACTCTTAGGCTTTGTGGGTACAAAGAGGCTATATATGAGCTCTGGTGTTTAAAATGGGAAAATACCTTTGTATTAATGAGTGTGCGAGCAAATTGTGCGGTGGTTTCCGGTCTTTTCTCTTAGAAAATCAGCACCCCAAGCCCTCTATTTATAGGCAATATGAGCCGCAGGTGTACCAGAGGCGGGTCGGGTCATCTCGAAGTACGTGCACTCAGGCACTGTAATGTCCACTTGGTTTTTTAGAAGTGCAATCCGGGCATCCGTTTGAGGTATTCAGGACCTATTTCGGACCGCAGTTGTCGAGAGTTGTACGATGGCATGGGATTAGAGTTTGTACGAAGTCATTGAAGATGGGACGATGCCCTCCGGTCTTCAAGCTTCAACTTTCATACGTTACCCCACACAATAGTCACTCGGGATTGGTTAGCCATGTGGGACATCGTTGCGTAGAGACGTGACGTGGCATTGTGTTGGACGAGATGACGATGTTGTCCCTCACCGGTGTTATCGCTGGATTGGGCCGATAAAGCAGATGTTGCTCATACTTCGCTGAGATTGGACTGCTGCAATTGTTGAAGGTCCTCATTGTCATCTTTGAGGTGTGCCTGTCTTCCCGATGTTATTGTCGGGTTGGTACAGTGTATCTCGTTGTGGTTGTAGAGTTTGAAGGCGATGGCATTTGAAACAAGCATTTCAGGGTTATCTCAAAGCTGTATTCCTTGGGGTTATCACGAGGTTGGTGGCTATTCCATGGTTGGGGATGAGAGATGGATACCTCGGAGTTATCTCCGAGATTAATCGGTCTTCTTGATTGTGTGTTCCGATATTGTGTATCGCATGTCTCGGGGTTATATCCGAGGTTAGGCTGTTGCTCCCAGTGTGATCTGGGGTTGATCTTTGAACTCCGTAGTATCCGGTATGGATTTGGATTGTCTTTCGGGGTTCTCTCTTAAAGGCGAATCATCCTCCTGCAATGTTAATGTAACGATGAGTCTGAGAAAATTTGAGTGTCTACAATAAGCAATCCATTAGAAGAGTCGATTAGGGCATAAAATCTACTATCTTCTATGATTTAAAAGTTTTCATCAACTTTATCATTTGAGACTCGACTTAATAAATAAAATCGAATCATCCCTACATCACGGGCCGAGGATATTCATGTAATCATCAATGGTCATGATTATATAGAATAATCTCGGTCATAATCATACCAACAATCATCCATCAATGAACTACGAGCCAATGAGGACTTTCACCACATCATTCGTCACATTACGGTTATGTGATTATCTTAGAATAATCCACGGTCATAATCATACCAAGTCCATCTATTACGTAAGCGGAGATGACTTTCATCACAATATAAGCATGAGGATGATGACAATAACATAATAATTCAATAAAATAAGTTCAAGATAAATTTTAAAGATTTATAATTTAATTTATCCAGAAATAAATAACGTCCAAATTGTCAACATGATACTACTTTGTGGAGTAAAATTCAAGAATGCTCAGAAGAATATCTCCATGAAAAGATATTGGATGAAGCGCAAATATCCAGGATATTCTACTAATTTCATGGGTTATAGAAGCCAAAACTTTAACCAACTGAGCATAATAGAATATATGAAGCGCAAATGGATTTTTGTCGCCATGCGGTAATCCACGTAAAGAGATCATTTCCATAATTTAATAAGGAATGAATCTGAAGGATCATTCACCATGCATGCGGTGAGTCCACATAGGCGAGTTATTCCAAGCGAATAATAAAGAATGGAATAACAAAAGAATTCACCGAGCATGCGATAGATCACATGAACAAGTTATTCCAATAGAATAATAAAGAATGGAATAATGAAGAATTCACCGAGACATGCGATAAATATGCATGACGAGTTATCCCAACAGAATAATAAATAATGGAATAACAGAAAAATTCACTAGGCATGCGATAGAATTCACTAGGCATGCGATAGACCGCACAGACAGGTTATCCCAACAGAATAATAAAGAATGGAATAACAGAAGAATTCACCAGGCATGCGATAGACCACACAGACAGGTTATTCCAACAGAATAATAAAGAATGGAATAACAACCCTTACAAGTATTGAAAGAAAATAACTCTCTTCATGAATACGAAAGAAATAATACCCCTTACCTTAGAAGAAACTGGATACTAGAATAGTGAGGTAGCAGACTTTCTCTCTCTTCTCTCTATAATTTCTCTCTATAATAATTGCTCTTGTGAGACTTAGTGAATTGGTGAGAATGAAAGAAGAATGAGCTTCTATTTATAGGGAAATATAGTTTCGATAATTGCACATTTTGGGGCTCGAAATATTACAATATAATACCTTCCTCTTTTTCTTCATTTTTAATTTAGTCTTGCAAGTATTATCAAACTTGCACCACCTCTCCTAATAGTAAATAATGTGAATTAATAGTTCATTCATGTGACTTAATAGTATAATCATGTGAAAAAACTAATTACAGTATAGTACATTCATCTATACCTCCATTTTTAATTTAGTCATGCAAGTATTATCAATATTGCACCAACTCCCCTAATAGTAAATCATGTGAATCAATAGTACACACATGTGAACACATAGTTATAAGCATGTGAATTAATAGCAATTAATTGCTCATTTATCCCAAGTGAATTACACGATTGGTCAATATAACCTCCAGACATTAATTATTATCGAAATAAATGTCGATTTCCACTAACACTAATAATTTCCACACAATGGAACTATCAATTTCATCTTTAATCAACACGAACTTATTCTTCATTAATATTATAACTCACAATATTTAACAACCATGTCGTTTCCGGAAGAGGGGCTTTTCGATAAGGATTTTTCCTTATTGGTAGCGCAATTAGGTGATAAACCTCTCCTTGTGAGAACTTCCGGACATTGTCGATATTGTAAATAATAATATGAATAACTTTGTCGTCTCAATTATTGATTTAATAATATAAAATATTATGCAAATGATCATTGTGACAATAATTGAATCAATAATATGAGAGATATTATGTAGCAATTCTTGTAGCAATAATAATTGAGTATAACTGAAAGTGACTTCTCATATAAGCATCAATAATCAATCAGGTATGCTCTTATGCGACCATGCGTATTACTGTACTTTTACCACCGGGTAATTCAACAGTTTAACGATAAAACTTTCGCCGTTATTTTTATAAAAAGATAATTCCGTCATTTTCTAACTACGACAATACTTTCGTTGTGGGGTCCACCAATGATTGTGCCGTCATACGAATATTCCTTGTTAAAACGAATATTCCTTGCTAAAACGAATATTCCCCGACCAATTGAATATTATATAAACACTTGCTTACTTTTTAAAATTTGTAAATATTACCCACAACTATAACATTATATCAAATCCACACCATAATATTCAAAAATATATTTTGAGAAAAATAAATCTTTATTCATAAAAGTTGGGGTCTTACAGTAATGATTATACGCATTACATTTCCCTTTCGGGAATCATTTTTCCTAACCCTTAGGTTTTAAGTCCGCAGGCGAAAATTTCATTTGCCATAACTGAAATATTATTGGATATTCCATCTCGTCTTATAATTCTATCATTACGCGTTTCTCGGAAATTCAAACTCAATTTCCGAACAGAAACGGATGAATAGTGTTTTTACGGAAAGTTCTCGAAAAATATTTATTTTTGTCTTGGAAATTTAAAATAATTAATTCTAGCACATAGCCAGAATCCTAACCACATCCGCACATTTTAGGTCATAGAACGACCTTCAAATAGCTTACTCATATAAATAATCAATTAAATTCATTTAATTCAAATAATCAAATTAAAATTTAATTCACATAAAGATCCGATTTTCTCGGGCGTTACATTCTCTCCCCCTTATAAGGATTTTGTCCCCAGAATCTCACAATAATTACATAAACAAATGAGGAATTTTTTCCTTCATTTTACTTTCGATTTCCCACGTTGCTTCTTCGGCATTGTGGTTCCTCCAAATCACCTTCACCGAAGGTATTATCTTATTTCTCAAAACTTGTTCCTTTGTATCAACAATTTGAACTGAAAGTTCTTCATACATTAAGTCATTTTCTATCTGAATAGACTCATACTCTATTATGTGTTTGTAGTCCAGTTTATAAGGACGCAACACTGACACGTGAAACACATTGTGTATTCTTTCCATCTCTGGAGGTAAGGCTACTTCATAAGCTACCTCTCCTACCCTTCTTAAAATTTCAAAAGGTCCTATAAACCTTGGAATTAACTTCCCTTTCTTCCCAAAACATATCTTTCCTTTCCAAGGTGACACTTTTAGAAAGACATACGATCCTACTTCAAATTCCCTCTTTTCTCGATAAGGATCTGCATACTTATTTTGTCTATCTTGAGCTACTACCAATCGAGTACGTATTAGCTTAACCATATTTGCTGTTTGTTGTACCATCTCTGGTCCCAACATTCGACGTTCACCTACTTCATCCCAGCAAAGTGGTGTTCTGCATTTCCTCCCATACAACGCTCCATAAGGCGGCATGCCTATACTAGCGTGAAAGCTATTGTTATACGTGAATTCCACCAAAGGCAGATGTTCGTCCCAACTTCCCTTAAAATCCATAACGCAAGATCTTAACATATCTTCTAGCGTTTGAATTGTTCGTTCACTTTGTCCATCCGTCTGAGGATGATACGCCGTACTCAATCTCAACTGCGTTCCCATTTTCTCTTGGAAACTTCTCCAAAAGTTTGATGTGAATCGTGGATCACGATCTGACACAATCGAAACAGGTACTCCATGTTTAGAAATAATTTCCTTGACATAAAGCTTAGCTAACTGCTCTAGGTTATACCTAACTCCTATTGGTAGAAAGTGAGCTGATTTCGTCAACCGGTCCACTATTACCTAAATAGCGTCGTATCATTTTCTGGTTATTGGAAGTCCCACCACAAAGTCTATAGTGATATGCTCCCATTTCCACTTTGGAATCTCTAGTGAATGCAATAACCCAGTCGGTCGTCGGTGTTCAGCCTTAACTTTCTGACAAGTTAAGCACTTACTAACATATTCTGCGATTTCCCTCTTCATGTTCGGCCACCAAAAGTTCTGACGAAGGTCTTGATACATCTCGGTACTACCAGGATGTATCGAGTACCTCAAACTATGAGCCTTGCACATAATCTCTTCTTTTAACTCAAAATTATTTGGAACCCAAATTCTTCCTTCAAAACGAAGTAAACCTTCTTTATCAAGGTTATACATAGTCTTCACTTCATCCTTCATTATCTTTTTTATTCGCTCGCATTCTTTCGTACCTATTTGTACTTCCTTAAACCGTTCCACTATCGTTGATCTAGTCTCCATTGAGAATAACATCTCTACCACATCACCTTATAACTTTACTTCTAATTCCATTCTTGCCATCTCCGTTATTAACTCATTCTGAGTCGTTAACATTGACAGCTTCTCCCTACCCATCCTATTTAGCGCATCTGCTACAACGTTTGCCTTTCCTAGATGATACAAGATATCACAGTCGTAATATTTTATCAACTCTAACCACCTTCTTTGTCTCATATTCAACTACTTATGTGTGAAGATATATTTCAGACTCTTATGGTCCGTGTATATCTCACACTTATCTTTGTATAAATAATGTCTCCATATTTTTAAAGAAAAAACTACAGCTGCTAATTCTAGGTCATGAGTAGGATAGACCTTCTCATAATCCTTTAACTGACGTGATACGTACGCAATGACCTTGTCATGCTGCATGAGCACACAACCAAGTCCTCTATGCGAAGCATTGCTATAAACTACAAAATTTCCCGTATCATCTGGTAAGGATAATACAAGTGCCTCACTTAACTATTCCACATTTTTTAGTTCTTGAAAACTATTCCCACATTTCGGTCCATTACGTTAGAGTTTAACTATTTTAGAAATTAAAATCTTTTGAAAATGCTCAAGGAAACCCAATTATGATGATATTGATATCAAGAATTAACAGCGTTTTTTGATATTATATTTGATTGAATAAATAAATGATTTCCCCATATTATGGAATTATATTTTTATTTTGCGTAATATAAACATCTTGTATTAACATAATAAAATTCCTTAGAATAGTAAAATGATACGACAAATTATATAGTTTCAAGTATGTGACTTGAACATGAGATTATAATTATAATTTAGGCCAATTATTTGTTCTTAAATGATTGAATCCCTATGATTATTATGGTATCTTTGCGTGTTGATAACATAATAAAACAATGATGCATTGAGTTTCAAGTATGTGACTTAACATGGATAAAATTGATGACTTAAATCTCATTGGGACAACAATGATCATAAATATATGAGATATTGGTCATAAATATATGAGATATTAAGTCGATATAGGTACGTATTGAGAAACGATGTCTTTGGGACGGACCCACCATGAGAATTCTATATGGAGCATTATACGAAGTGTCATTAGCAATTCTCATAGTGATGATGATGTAATGGTCCTCGGGCACGAAATCCTTATATATTACTACACGAGAATTTATGTACTTTGATATCATCAAATGTCACCTTTAATAGGGTGGACTATAAAGGTGATTATTGGGTTCATCATGAATCGTGTGAGAAATATGAGTGATCTAGATGGAATTTAACCATCCTATATATTATGGGTGATATCCATAGGCCTCTTGATTGAGTAGGACTATGAAATGCATGGCCATGCTCAAATAGTGATTTGTTTCATATAGTCTACTCATTGATTGAAGAAAACTTCAGATTAAATTATGAAGAGTATGACACATTCCATGACTCGAGTTTAATCTAGGATATTAAGGTTAAAAGGATTAAATTACATTGAAACATTGGTCACGAAAAAGGTTGCATCGAATCATCGATCTTATTATTATTATTGGGTAGCGGTGATGCATTACTAGATATCGCTCCTTTATTTATAATTTTATAATATGATTTTAAAATTATTGTCAGCGTAATAATAATAACCTATAGGGTCACACACATAGAACGTAATTTAAAGGGAATTAATTTAAATTATAAAGATTTAAATATATCAATATGATTGATAGTATTTAAATTACAATTTAAATTAATAGGATAATTATATATAGGTATATTAATTAAGTAAGACTTAATTAATATATATATATAAATTTGATTTTATTAAATTAGGTTTTGAATAATTCCTTTTAATCACTATATATATGATATATAGCGACCATTTTAGGGATTATTCAAAAAAAAAAACCTAGCCAGCTCTTAGAGAGAGACTAGAGAAAAAAAGTTAGAAAATCCTCATCCTTTGGTGGCTAGTCTGTGATTCCTTCTTCTGCGAGATCGTAGGGCGATTCGTGTGGAGCGTTAGTGTGGATAGCGTAGAGAGCGCATGATTCGTTTGAATTGCGTTGGAGATTCGAGCGCATCGATTCTAGCTTTAATAATCGGTATAATTTTCTAACCTCTGAATTAATTGAATTTTTCGCATGGATCTGTTTTAGGGTTTGAAATTGCTTTAAAATTTTATTTTTTCATTGTGCGTTTACGTCTAGAAACCCAACGGTGGTATTAAGCTACTTCTGAAACGATTAATTGAGATAACGTGTTTAATTGTTTTCGATATATATGATATGTGATGATACAATTTTCTGGATGCGAAATTGATTATATTGTTTTTGATATATATGATATATGATGATACAATTTTCTAAAGCATTAATTGAGTATATGATATATATATAATCAACATATTACGGTATTATGAATATCGATAATAGATATGCATGTATATGATGTTACATTAATTGAGTATATGATATTATGTAATCGACATATTACGGTATTATGAATATCGATAATAGATATACATGTATATGATGTTACATTAATTGTATCTTATATGGCGTAATAACGAGTATACAACTTATGTTCTAATTGGATTAGAAGTATCTGATTGAGTTTAATATGATTAATTGAAAGCTGGGATATATATGATATATTAGGGTGTATTGTTATTATGACTATTTTGGTGGATTAAATATATGATTACGAAACTATTTGAGAGATTAGTATGGAAAAAAATTACATGTCTGATTGTAGTTCAAAATTTTTTTTTTTCGGTAACGCCCCAGACCCCTTCATTGGCCGGTCGGTGAGACCACCCACCGGTGATCGGTCGGTGGGACCACTGCCGAGAGAGACCCCCTTGGACCCCCCCGTCATCATGTATGCGATGATGGTCGTGACCCCAATATGTTATATATAGTTTTCTTTAATTATATATAAATTGTTATATGCTTATTGTGATATGCATGGTGCCTGATTATGGCCTTTTGACCCATAGGTTAGTGGTTTTGGTTTTGAAATACGGCTTGCATGTCGTGCCTTTCTATAAATTCTAATGTAATATTCTCTTCTCATCTAAATCCCCTCGAATGTAACTCGAGGTTTCTTTATGTCATGTAATAATCATAATCGATGAAGATGACAAGATGGAGAACACGATGGAAAGATGATGATGGAGAGGAGGCCGCATGCTTGAGGAAGATCGAGGAAGCTATTTATTTTAAGATCTTTTACCACCTTAGATTGACCTTGATCTTTCATTAGCTTGAAAAAAAGATTGTGATTGGATTGGGCCATAAGCTTGTGACACATTTAATTTTGCACTTTATTTATGCTTGTATGTGATATGATATGATAAATAATGTGCATGCTTAATAAGATTAAAATTGGTGAGATCTAAATTAATTTATAAATCCCTCATTAAATTATTAAGTCTAAATCGGATGCCTTCGATGAATAACACTCATGAGACCTTGATCGATAGATGTAGGTTTGCCAAAGCAAAGTACCCTATTTATCTAGGTAAGATGCGATAGGATAATTGTGATATCAATGTTGTTAAAATCATTGGGCCGACTTAACTAAGTTATCTCGATAGGATTGTGGACTTAGAGGCATAGAGTTTTGGTAGGTACCATTAGATGGACTAGAAACAAATGTTGTTTACCAAACTATCCAAGAGTTATATATGATATAATTGACAAAAGGGTTGTCTACCTAAATAATTATGTTTTAAGAGATTAGCCAAAGCTAACTTAAGGCATAATGAAATATGGATCTTGGCTCCTTTAGAAAGATTTAATAGAAAATGCTTTAGAATTAATGGTGAGGGCTATTAATTTGAATAAAATAGTGGGAGGTATATTTTGAATGTACTATTATCAATTACATAATATCAACTCTGCAATTTGACTTATTATTTTTGCACTTATAAATTGTAGATATCAATGGCAAACAACAACAACACAAATAGTCTTTCATTACGATCAGTCCTTGAAAAGGACAAAAGCTGAGTGGAATTAATTTCCTTGGTGGCATAGGAACTTGAGGATTGTCCTCAAACAAGAAGCGTAAGCTATATGTCTTGATGGGCCCATTCTGCGGCACCGGTATCAACTTTGCACCACGTCGGAGCATAATGCTTACAAGAAGCATCAAGATGATGCTACGGGCGTGAGTTTGTGTCATGCTAGCAACCATGATATTTGAGCTTTGAAGCAACATGAGTTGATGGATGCTTATGAGATGATCGAGCATCTCGAGAAATTGTTTGAAAGGCATGCTCGACGGGGAGAGGTATGATACAAGCAAGGCGTTGTATATCACTGCAAAATGGGTGAGCGTGATCCGGTTGGTCCACATGTCTTTGAAAATGATTGGGTATATTGAGTACCTTGATAGGTTGGGTTTTCAATCACTCAGGAAGCCAAAAATGATCTTGTTTTGCAATCTTTGAACAATGACTACTCTCAATTTGTTATGAACTATCTTATGAATGAAATTGAGAAACCCCTTACTTGAGTTGTTGAGCATGTTAAGAAGCTGCTGAGAACAACATGAAAAAGCGGGACCCGCTCCCATAATGATGGTGTAAAAGGGGAATGCTAAGGGGAAATGGAAAGGTAAGAAGAAGATAGGATCTAAATCTTTTGCCAAACCCAATTCCAAAACCAAAGCGAGGCTTTAAAACCTAAAGGTGGGGTGGCTAAAGAAGGTGAATGTCACTTACATGGAAAACTGGACCTTTGAAAAGGAATTGTCATGCTTATTTGGAAGAAGTGAAGAAAAGGAAAGGAAGTACGACTTGATTTAGGGTATATATGTTATAGAAGTTAACTTGTCTACTTCTACATCATGGGTATTGGATCTTTGGATGTGGTTCTCACATTTGTGTTAATGTGCGGGGACTCAGAAGGAGTAGGACTTTAGCAAAAGGAGAGGTTGACCTACGAGTTGGGAATGGAGCAAAAGTTCTTTGCCTTTGGTTGCCGTAGGAACTTATCATTTATCTTTGCCCTTTGGGCTAGTTTAGAATTAGAAGATTGTTATTTTGTACTGCTATAAGCAAAAACATTATTTACATTTCTTGTTTGGACAAGAAAGGTTTTCATTATAATAAAGAACAATCGTTGTTTGTTTTACTTAAATGATATTTGTTATGGTGTTGCACAATTGTTTAATGGTCTCTATATTCTTGATTTAGAAATGCCTATCTATAACATAAATACAAAAGCGATTTAAATCAAATGATTCAAATCGAGCATATCTGCTTGCTTTGTCGTTTAGGCCATATAAATGAAAGCGCATATCAAACTCCATAAAGATGGGTTCTTGGATTCATTTGATTTTGAATCATATGAGAAATGCGAGTCTTGTTTATTAGGCAAGATGACTAAAGCCCCTTTCCTTTGGACACGATTGAGCGGGCTAGCGATATATTGGGACTTATACATAGTGATGTATGTGGACCCATGAGTTAGATTAGCAAGAGGTAGGGTTTTATTACTTCATTACATTTCTTGGCGACTTTAGTAGATATGGATATATGTATCTTATGAGACACAAATCCGAATCCTTTGAAAAGTTCAAGGAATTCAAGAATGAAGTTCAAAACCAATTTGGCAAAAGCATAAAAGCCCTTGATCCGTCGAGGAGGTGAATACTTAAGCCAAGACTTTGATGACCTTTTTAAAGGGTGTGGTATTATATCACGACTCACTCCACTGGAACACCACAATGGAATGGTGTATGCGAGAGGAGAATCGAACCTTGTTGGACATGAGTACGATCAATGATGAGTCATGCGAGATCTTCGATAAGCACGGGGTCATGCCCCTAGAGGCATTTGCATTCACTTAGCAGTGTTCCTACAAAGGCGGTTGGAAGACACCATATGAGATGTGGGTGGGAAGCGTCCTAGTATGTTGTTCATGAAGATTTGGGGTTGCGAGGCGTTTTGTAAAAAAAGCGTACGGATTACGACAAGCTCGGACCCAAATCGACAAATGTAATTTTGTGGGATACCCCCAAAGGAAACAAAAGGGTATTATTTCTATAAACCTTACAGAACAAAGTGTTTGTTGCTCGATTGGTATTTTTCTAGAAAGAGAATTTGTCTCTAAAGGAAGCGAGTGGGAGGAAAGTAGAACTCGAAGAAATTCAAGAACCACAAAATATCATTGAACTTTGAGTTGGAGCGTGGCGAGGAACCACAAGATATTGTGGAAAGTGAACTACTCAAATTACACTGAGTCATTCGTAGATCGGTAGGACACGCCAAGAGCACGAGAGATATTATGGATATCTTGTGACTCAAAGCGGCGATGTGATGCTCATAGATCAAGATGAGCACTGCTTCTACCAAGAAGCTATGAATGGACCAGATTACGAGAAATGGCTTGAAGCCATGAAATCGAGATGGACTCCATGTATACTAACCAAGTATGGACTTTGGTTGATCCACCGAAGGGTAAAACCAATCGGGTGCAAGTGGGTTTTCAAGAAGAAAACCGAGCATGGATGGTAATGTACAAACCTATATAAAGGCCATTTGGTAGCAAAAGGTTTCAAACAAATTCAAGGTGTTGACTATGATGAAACCTTCTCTCCGGTGGCAATGGTTAAATCCATCGAGGATCTTACTTCTTTATTGCGACTTTTTATGATTACTGAAATCTGGCGGATGGATGTCAAATTGCTTTCCTTAATGAAATCTCCTTGAGGATGTGTATATGACACAACACGAGGTTTTGTCACTCAAAGGATCTTTGGAAAGGTATGTAAGCTATGGCGATCCATTTATGGATTGAAGCAAGCCTCTCGGAGTTGGAATCTTTGATTTGATGAAGCGATCGAAAGAATTTGGCTTTATTAAAATGAAGATGAACCTTGTGTATATAAGAAGGTTAGTGGGAGTCACATTGTATTCCTAGTATTATATGTTGATGACATATTAATTATTGGGAATGACATTCCTTCTTCACATTTGTAAAAACATGGTTAGGAAAATGTTTCTCCATGAAAGATTTGGGCGATCTTTGCCTATATTTTAGGTATCGGGATCTATAGAGATAGATCGAGAAAAATGATCGGCCTAAGTCAAAGTACATATATTGATAAAGTGTTGAAAGCAGTTGACATGCAAGAGGCGAAAAAGAGGAAACTTACCCGTGACTCGTGGTGTAAAAAGATCTAAGGCCCGATGTCCTAAATCAAAAGATGATGAGAGGCGTATGAGAAAGATCCCTTATGCTTGACAATTGGATCTATCATGTATGCAATGATATGTACTTCGTCCGGATGTCTCGTATGCTTTGAGCATAATGGCGGATACCGATCGAATCGGTGAAGGTCCTTTGGATGACGATCGAGAATATCCTCGAAGTACACGAAAAGGACTAAGGATTCATTCTTGGTATATGGAGGTGAAAACGAACTGGCGAGTAAAGGGTTACACGGATGCTAGTTCGGAATCGACAATGATGACTATAAGTCTCGATCGGGTTTTGTATTTTGCCTTAATGGTGGTCTTTGTTATTTGGAAAGTTTTGAAGCGAAGAGGCGATGGCGAGTTTACTACAACAGAAATTTGAGTATATTCTTTGCTTCTAGTGCGACGAGGAGGTTTGTATGGATTAAAAAGTTCATCATTTGAACTTGGTGTTGTTTCAACCATTGTTGATCGGTTGCTCTATATTGTGATAATAATGGAGCCATTACGAGGCTAAGGAACCCCGGATCTCACCAACGATCCAAGCATATACTTAGGCGGTACCATCTCATCAGTGAAATCATTGATAGAGGAGATGTACATATAGGAAAAGTGCTGACAGATGATGATAATTGCGAGATCCAGCGACGAGGCTTTGTCATGGCGAGAAACGCAGCGGTCACACTAGTTCCATGGGTATTAGATACATGAGTGATTGGCTCTGAGTGCAAGTGGGAGGCTATTAGAGTTTATGCCCTAGAGGCCGATTATTTGATATAATTGCTTAACGTTTTGATATTATATTTGATTGAATAAATAAATGATTTTATTATGGTTTTATTTCTTTGCGTAATATAATTGTTAACATAATAAAATTCCTTAGAATAGTGATACAAATTATATAGTTTCAAGTATGTGACTTGAACATGAGATTTATAATTACAATTAGTATCATTGTTCTTAAATGTCTACTAATCGAGTATCATTGTTGATGGGACAACAATGATGCATTGAGACTAGTATGTGGATGATTGATGACCAAATCTCATTCATTGGTCATAAATATATGAGATATTAAGTCGATGCATAGGTACATATTTAGAGAGCGATGTCTTTGGGCGGACCCACCATGAGAATTCTATATGGAGCATTATGTGAAGTGTCATTAGCAATTCTCATAGTGACAATGATGTAATGGTCCTCAGACACGAAATCGCTATATTACTACGAGAATTTATGTACTTTGATATCATCAAATGTCACCTTTAATAGGGTGGACTATAAAGGTGATTATTGGGTTCATCATGAATCGTGTGAGAAATATGAGTGATCTAGATGGAATTTAACCATCCTATATATTATGGGTGATATCCATAGGCCTCTTGATTGAGTAGGACTATGAAATGCATGGCCATGCTCAAATAGTGATTTGTTTCATATAGTCTACTCATTGATCAAGAAAACTCAGATTAAATTATGAAGAGTATGACACATTCCATGACTCGAGTTTAATCTAGGATATTAAGGTTAAAAGGATTAAATTACATTGAAACATTGGTCACAAAAAGGTTGCATCGAATCATCGATCTTATTATTACTTGGGTAGCAGTGATGCATTACTAGATGTCGCTCCTTTCATTTATAATTTTATAATATGATTTTAAAATTATTGTCAGCGTAATAATAACCTATAGAGTCACACACATAGAACGTAATTTAAAGGGAATTAATTTAAATTATAAAGATTTAAATATATCAATATGATTGATAGTATTTAAATACAATTTAATTTAAATTAATAGGATAATTATATATAGGTATATTAATTAAGTAAGACTTAAATTAATTATATATATATATATAATTAGGATTTTATTAAATTAGGTTTTGAATAATTCCTTTTTAACGCTATATATATGATATATAGCGACCATTTTAGGGATTATTCATTAACAAAAACCCTAGCAGCTCTTAGAGAGAGACTAGAGAGAAAAAAGCGAGTTTGAAAATCCTCATCCTTGGTGGCTAGACGCAATTGCTTGAATTCCTGGAGATTCTTCGATTCTGCGAGATACTTTTTCGTGGGGCGATTTTCACATGGATCCTGTTTTTGGGGGGCGTTCGATGTGGATAGCCCATAAAGAAGGCATGACTAAAGATAATTAAATTATCAATATTTGAATTGCGTTGGAGATTAGAACATATGGTAGATGATCGATTCTAGCTTGAATGAGCAATCGGTATATTATTTCCGTATTAACCTATGTGAATTAATTGTCCACAATTATTTTCGCATGGATCTAAATTTTTAGGATTTTGAAATTGCTTTTTAAAACATTTTATTTTACCAAATCATGCGTAATATTAAAAGTTTATTATCAATATTTTATCATTGAGACTCAACTTAATAAATAATCCACATCATCGAATCATCCTTTCACTACGGCTAAGGATATTCATTAGTATCACGACCATGAATTATCCATGCACTACAGGCCAAGGATATTCGTGTTTTCTCCAATGGTCATGATTGTACCGAATAATCCCTGGTCATAATTATACCAACAACTGTCCATCAATGAACTACGGGCCAATGAGGACTTTTACCACATCATTTGTAACATTACTGGTCATGATTATACCGAATGATCCCTGGTTATAATCATACCAATCAACAGTTCATCATTGCACCCTTGGCCGAAGATGACTTTGATCACAATATAAGCATGAGGATGATGATAATGATATAAGCATTAATCAAACGAAATCAAGGATAATTATTAAAGACTTTAAATTTATCCAAAGTTTAATAATATCCAAATTGTCCACATGATACTGCTTTGTGGAGTAAAATTCTAGAATAATATCCATGTATTAAAAATAATTTGGACAGAAAAGAAATTGTAACGACCCCAAAATTCATACAATTATATTCCCCTTCTCGATCGTTAACAATACAACTTTAATCTATCTTTACATCATTATTCGATATTAAAATCACTAAAAATGCGGAATATTTAAAACTTTTATACATTTCCTTCTTTATTGCCCTAAATCGCAACCTTTACATTACTTCTCTTCGAATAAAATTTATATCATGAATCGTTACAACAAAATGACTATACAAAGTCTTACATCATAAATAGATATCCATAAATACTGGATAGCTCAACTTACAATTCAACAACATTTTACATTCAAAATATTAAATACATTTCCCATAAAACATAAGTAATCTTCGTTAATATGGATCTCTATAATTCACGTAGCACATATCCTTACCTTAAATCTTTAACCTGCAAAAATGGTTATTTGCAAGGTTGAGCTCGACAACCCAGCAAAATCTAGCAATTTTCATGCATCACATAACACATAATATCATACTCAACATATATCTCATAAACATTGGACTAATACAACATACATGCTGCATTTCATATAACAAGTATAAAGATTGAGTTCCTTACTCAATCAACATTCATTATTCAATCAACGTAGTCATAAATTGACTTTAACGTTTCATACTTTCAATATATATAGAACACATCATGCTCTTTGCAACAAATATTTAAAACAGTTCATCATAAAGTTCACATAACAAATAGGAATTGCAAGACTTGCCTTGATCGTTGTTTACCAATAACAGTTTAACAGCTTAAAGTTATCTGTACTTCACGTGCCCTACACAATTATATAATCATACAAATCAACAATTAGTCACATAACAACACATAGTAATTTTAATGTAAACTCTACTCCACATCTCATAATCTTTTCAATTAATTAGCACACAATGTTCAATTAGATTGTGTTAACTTTTTGACTTATGTAATATTCAAAATTCATATAAGTGTTTAAGTCTTGCTAGGAATACTTATGGGTTTATATTAAACCCATTCCATATCTTATAAAATCCATTTCATTTAACTTAAAACACTTTTTATGTTTATTAACACTTATCACGGTGTTTCGACGTCTATTCGTCACACGCCCGATTTGTTAAGAATCATCATTATATTAATGTTAAGAATCATTATATATACTAACATTCATGTTTGATAACTTAGAACAACATCTTTTATCGTCAAAAGCACTACACTAGCATACGTACATGCCCGACGCCCTCCGATTGCCCCCGAAAACACAACAGTCCTAAAGATATCCATTTTGACCCTTCATAACGATTTAAAATTGAAAACCTTAAAGCATAAAAGTTATAGGACTATTCATCCTCGTTCCGAATCATCTTGAATTGTATCAATCGGAGTTCGTGTGAAAATGTTATGCTCATTTTAGTAAACAATGTCCGGTCAGTTTTTTTCAAAATTTTGGCTTGCAGAACACCCCCCCCCCCATCGGAGCAGGGATTTTTGCATTGAGGGGCCCACCGGGGTGGGGGTCCCTGCTGTAATTTTGTGATTTCAACTCTAAAACACTACGGAAAGCCAAATTAGGCCTCCAAGCTCCTTTCTAACAACCATACCAACCTACCCAAGGTGTAATAGGTTTACAGAAACATAATCTAATGTTTTCTAATGCATTTCTAGCCATCTAAACAACATAAACATCCAAATTACAACCATTAATTTTCACTATTTTTGCTAAAGCTTCACTTTTTGAAAGTTTTAGTGAAAAATCATCACTGTGATTTTGTTCTCAACCAAAACAGTTAATTCAACATACTATGCTTATGTTTATTCATCCTCTTTCAAATTCAATAGTCAATTTATAAATTAAACAACTAATTAAACCTTAATTTTACTTTAAACTATGCCATATTCATATATATTCATATAAACTCGTTGTAATATGGTTTTCTTCACAAATTACTTACATAACATGAATTCATTGACTATACTCATATATAAACTTATGAAAACAGTTTCACAACAACTAATTTATCATATAAACTATATATAACAATTAATTCAACCTCTACAAAGAATTTACAGAGAATTTTGGAAGAGAAGACAACCATAACTTTTAAAATTTTAAAAGGGTAAGAGGATACCTTGTGTGCTAGAAGGTGAAAATTGTCTTCCTTTGATCAACAAGGCTTCTTTTTCCCAATTTCTTTCTCAAAATCTCTCTAGGATTCTCTCAAGTTTTCTCTCAATTTCTTTTTTTCTTCTTTTTCTTTCTTCTAAGTCTTTCTCCCTAACTTCTAACTTACGTACTAACAAATATATAACGTATAATAATAATAATATAGATATTAAGTATATAACTTTAACTGACATCAGTTACCAAATTTTAAAAATCAAAAGCCATAAGGCTTGTTTGGCTAGCTAATAAAAAAATAACCCATTAAATCTTACACCTTGTTTGGTAAAACACAATTAGATTAAAGACTTAATATGCATTAAGCCTTGTTTGGCAAAACTAAATTAAACTCCTTTAATTTATTTTAATAACTCCTTTATAGAAAGATTATTTGTCACACTTTTATTTAATTAAATTTTAATAATCAATTTAATTAATTCTAATAATAATTTATTAAATTACTTTGACACATAAACAAATACAACATAATTATAACTTTCTTTATAATTATAATTTTGTTTAATCAACTAACACATCATTTTAATTACAAATTCAAATTAAAATATAATAATTTATTTAATCATTATAAACTCTCTAACTTAATTATTAAATTAAATTAGTATATTATCTCATAACAATTAATTTTCTTAACTCCTTAATTATTTACTTAACAAATAATTAACCAATCAAGTCAAATCAAATTAAATATTTATTCAACAATAAACACATCCATTAAATATTTATATAACTCATTAAATATTTAAAATTACAATTTAAAATTCTGGATTGTTACATCATTCCCTCCTTATAAGGATTCTGTCCCTAGAATCACAATTCAAACAATTCATTCGTCACATTCTTCCTTCCTTATAAGGATTCCGTCCTCGGAATCACCGAAACCCTACCTTACTCAGGTTTTCATCAAATCTCTTCGTTGAATAACTTCAACACATGACCTTAATATAGGTTTTATATTTCCTACTACATTCATTTTTTTCAACAAATTCTAGGTTTTATTTCATAACTTTCACTTGAACTCAAATATACTCTGAGTATTATATATTATTTAACCCATTCATTTTCTTTTCTAAAGATCGTTATCATAAACACTCGGGATATTACATTCACCCATTCTTATAAGAATTTCGTCCTCAAAATTTTTATTTATTAATCTTTATTCATTCAATCTATCAAAATAGATTTTACATTAATACTTTATTCATTCATTGGGTTTTATAACCACTTCTTTCCACAAAGATCTTTCTTCAATTATTAAACTTTTCTATTAAAAGATTTACACTATTCTTTGATAACTCATCTCCTTCTCATTTCAAAATTTCTTTTCTCACTTATTCCATATATTCATCATTCAGTGTCGCATTCTACGACTTACTTCTTTCTAAGGAATATCATCCTTACCACATTCGCCTTTTAGAATAGCAAGAATCTTCCATAATTGCTCAATAATTGGGAATAAGTATGAATAACTCAGGAATTTAAAAGATTCCAAATCATGCTGAGGGGTCACAAGACCGTGAACTCTTTTCTAGGTTTACCAGTGCTTCAACTCAATCCTTCACACTGCAAACCAGAGTGTTTATCAATCACAAAGACTGAAAACACCCTCCACATGTACACTAGGTGGCGACTTTATTATTGTACTACTACGTTAAGTGCATAACGTAGTGTTTTATAACGACTATATGCGTTACGCTCAGAACCATTGTCCCCAAAAATATGTCCCCTTATAGGGTTGTTCACCTCAACTTTTTAACATCTGAATTCACGCCAAAACAATTTGGTTTAGCATAACTTTTCGATAAACGCTTGAATTTCATGAACATCTTTCAATAATCGTCTAGCTAAATCAAATAGCATAGACTTCTACAACAATTCGTACATCAATCGAAATATATATACACACACACACACACACATATATATATATATATTGTCATATCTTAAGGAAACCTCAAAAATCTTTTTATGACGTCATGATATCGCACTGTATTTACAGTCCGTTTGAGGATTCTGTCATTTTGTGACTTTGTCATACTACATCATACCATAGTGGCTGACGATCCTTAGATCACATCCAACACTAAGAAATTCTGCATTGATAACTCCATCATTTTTATCATCTTTACACCAGGTTCCATGATGCATTAATGATATAAAATATATTTTGATATTTTAAAATCATTTGCGTTTAGCCAAAACAATTAGCATAGACTATTCTTTAAACAGTTCAAAAATTTTTGAAAATTAATTTTAGTGATATTATATCTCAACGGGTAACGATGTATCAGTGTCCCGAAGTCCACACATACACATTTGTCGCCATGCGTTGAGAGTAAAAATTCATTTTTAAAAGGCACATAGTGCGAATTTAGCTTGATGTCAAAAAAAATTTTGAAGTCTAGCATAGCTAGAAGATTTGGAATACCTGTGCTTCCACCATCAACTCCACTTTCTATAATGATCCATTGCTTAATAGGTCTATCTATTCCTATCATCCTCAATACTCCATTCACACATAATTATACTCCAGTTCATCAAACTTACCACACATTGAAAGTTCAGGACTTGCCACAATAATATGAGTTTAAGAACTTATCCTAGTCAGACCATAAGCGTCCATTCGCTGAGGGGTTCAAAACATACCATATTATTATGAGTCATGAACATACCATATGCATTAGTTTTAAGAACCGCACCTAATCCTAATATTATCTGACTAATCTTAATAGTTTCTAACTATCAAACATACACATGAGAAAAGAATCACCTTTTCGCCACATATACATTGATAGCGCGACGCCAACATTCCAATGATTATCAATATGATAAACTGAGTGCAAGCACAAAATCCTTGCCCATACAAAGATTTGTACAACTCAGCCATCACATGAGTCCTCAATTGAAATCCCACCTAACTCTATCTTACTCTTAACTTGCTCTTTGCTCGATATGAATTCCTCGTATCACATCATCTATAACTCCTCGTGAGTTATCTCGTACTATTTCATAGTACTCCATCTTCATAACATTAAGCTATAATTATTCAAACATTACAGACCATCTTTCTTCTATAACTTAAACAGATCACGTCGTGATCTTATTCTATAATCATCTCCCTTAAAATTCTTTTCTTAACTCGTGATCGTTTTGTTTTACGATCCTCTTTCTTTCCTTTTTCATCATTTACGACATTATTCATTATCTTGGCTATTGGAGTTAGGTAACTCCCATTTCTTATCTAAATATCTCTTCAAGATTCTTCTTTGAATCTTCTTGTTTATATAACAATTCCTGCTTTAAGAATTTCCAACTTCATTTATATTGCTCAATACTTGGTTTCATCATACGTGTCCATTTTCTAGACTTGGTACACATCGAGTCTTTACCAGTTTCAATATAGTACGCTGAGTGGTTTCCCACAAACAATCAACAAACTAGGTTTCGAGTTGCTAGTTCGTATATACCTCCGCTCTATGAAGGAATCGTTTAGCCCAGATACCATACATCAACTGCTAAAGAGTACAACTGTACCATACCTAACTATAACTTTTTTTCTTAACTTCTTTACCATTATCTTTTTATAGACATTGTCTATTTGTTATCACCTTACATCCTTATTATTGGAGTTGGGTAACCCCACGTTCATATTCTTTATAACTCTGTGAGATTCTTCCTTGAATCCTCTTACGCATGTTTTAATCCCTTCTTTATACGTTTCTTAAATTACTTCTTATTGTTCAAACTCTATTTGAGCTTATTCTTTCATTATCTTCACATTCCTTCTCTAAGGTTATAGCCTACGGTACTCCTACCTAAGGTTTATAACCTACAGCTCTGATACCAACTGTAACGATCCCAAAATTCATATAATAATATTCCCTTTCTCGATCGTTAACAATACAACTTTAATCTATCTTTACATCATTATTCGATATTAAAATCACTAAAAATTCAGAATATTAAAAACTTTTATACATTTCTTTCTTTATTGCCCTAAATCGCAACCTTTACATTACTTCTCTTCGAATAAAATTTATATCATGAATCGTTACAACAAAATGACTATACAAAGTCTTACATCATAAATAGATATCCATAAATACTGGATAGCTCAAATTACAATTCAACAACATGTTACATTCAAAATATTAAATACATTTCCCATAAAATATAAGTAATCTTCGTGAATATGGATCTCTATAATTCACGTAGCACATATCCTTACCATAAATCTTTAACCTGCAAAAATGGTTATTTGCAAGGTTGAGCTCGACAACCTAGCAAAATCTAGCAGTTTTCATGCATCACATAACACATAATATCATACTCAACATATATCTCATAAATATTGGACTAATACAACATACATGTTGCATTTCATATAACAAGTATAAAGATTAAGTTCCTTACTCAATCAACATTCATTATTCAATCAACGTAGTCATAAATTGACTTTAACGTTTCATACTTTCAATATATATAGAACACATCATGCTCTTTGTAACAAATATTTAAAACAGTTCATCATCAAGTTCACATAACAAATAGGAACTGAAAGACTTACAACCATTAATTTTCACTATTTTTTCTAAAGCTTCACTTTTTGAAAGTTTTAGTGAAAAATCATCACTGTGATTTTGTTCTCAACCAAAACAGTTAATTCAACATACTATGCTTATGTTTATTCATCCTCTTTCAAATTCAATAGTTAATTTATAAATTAAACAACTAATTAAATCTTAATTTTACTTTAAACTAAGCCATATTCATATATATTTATATAAACTCACTGTAATATGGTTTTCTTCACAAATTATTTACATAACATGAATTCGTTGACTATACTCATATATAAACTTATGAAAACAGTTTCACAACAACTAATTTATCATATAAACTATATATAACAATTAATTCAACCTCTACAAAGAATTTACAGAGAATTTTGGAAGAGAAGACAACCACAACTTTTAGAATTTTAAAAGGGTAAGAGGATACCTTGTGTGCTAGAAGGTGAAAATTTTCTTCCTTTGATCAACAAGGCTTCTTTTCCCCAATTCCTTTCTCAAAATCTCTCTAGGATTCTCTCAAGTTTTCTCACAATTTCTTTTTTTCTTCTTTTTCTTTCTTCTGAGTCTTTTTCCTTAACTTCTAACTTACGTACTAACAAAAATATAACGTATAATAATAATAATATAGATATTAAGTATATAACTTTAACTGACATCAGTTACCAAATTTTAAAAATCAAAAGTCATAAGGCTTGTTTGGCTAGCTAATAAAAAAAACCCCATTAAATCTTACACCTTGTTTGGTAAAACACAATTAGATTAAAGACTTAATATGCATTAAGCCTTGTTTGGCAAAACTAAATTAAACTCATTTAATTTATTTTAATAACTCCTTTATAGAAAGATTATTTATCACACTTTTATTTAATTAAATTTTAATAATCAATTTAATTAATTCTAATAATAATTTATTAAATTACTTTGACACATAAACCAATACAAACATAATTATAACTTTCTTTATAATTATAATTTTGTTTAATCAACTAACACATCATTTTAATTACAAATTCAAATTAAAATATAATAATTCATTTAATCATTATAAACTCTCTAACTTAATTATTAAATTAAATTAGTATATTATCTCATAACAATTAATTTTCTTAACTCTTTAATTAATTACTTAACAAATAATTAACCAATCAAGTCAAATCAAATTAAATATTTATTCAACAATAAACACATCCATTAAATATTTATATAACTCAATAAATATTTAAAATTACAATTTAAAATTCTGGATTGTTACAGAAATAAATTTTTCAGTGAATAGTACTTCGGGAATAGTACCCCGACAAGAAAAGTGTCCCGAATACCCGAGTGAATAATACTATAGTGAATAGTAATCGGGTGAATAGTAACCCGTAAATAGTAACTCGTGAATTGTACTCCGACACGAAAAGTGTCCCGAATACCCGAGTGAATAATATTCTAGGGAATAGTAACTGGGTGAATAGTAACCCGTGAATAGTACCCCGGGTGAAAATATTGATATTTAATAAGAAAGTTCATATCGATATTCCAATGAAACGATACTGGATGAAGTACAAAACTCAAGGATATTCCACTAATTTCAGGGATTATAGAAGCAATACTTACCATAGTAAGTTTAGATTTAAGAATATCAAAAGAAATAACATACTTAAATCAAGAATGGATTTTCACCGTATAATACGATGCGTAATCCGCGTAGACAGGTTATTCCGACATATTAAATGATGAATACGAAAAATAATATTCCTTTTGAAAACGAAAGAAATAATACCTCTTACGAATACAACAAATAATATCTCTTACGAATACAATAAATAATATCCCTTACGAATACAACAAATAATATCCCTTACCTTAGTAGAAGATGGATCTCGCAATAGTGAAGCAGTAGCGAATACTCTTCTTCTGCTCTCTATAGTTTCTCTCTATAGTTTCTCTTGTGAGTCTCAGTGAATTGGTGAGAATGAAAGAAGAATTAAGCTTCTATTTATAGGAGAAATGACTAAATAGTAACTAATTCACGAACGATCCAGATTGATTTACTATTAGAACGGACGGTCCAGATTGATTACTATTAAAACCACAACCGAAGGTCCAGATTGATTTATTTTTAAAACCACCATCGACGGTCCAGATTGATTTACTATTAAAACCACCATCGACGATCCATATTGATTTACTATTAAAACCGTCATCGACGGTCCAGATTGATTTACTATTAAAACCACCATCGACGGTCCAGATTGATTTACTATTAAAACCACCATCGACAGTCCAGATTGATTTACTATTAAAACCACCATCGACAGTCCAGATTGATTTGCTATTAAAACCACCACCAATGGTCCAGATTGATTTAACTAATTACACTTTAGTACCCCTAAAGTTTTCCAAATTTGCATTATTCCCCTCTAATTTTTGTAATTCACTTATCTTCAATATACACATTATTAATACTTCAACAATTATTCATCATTAATATTATAACTTACAATATCGACAATCTGATCATTCCCATGTAAGAGGGGGCTTACCGATAAAAATTTCTCCTTATTGGCGCGCAATTAGATGATCTAACCCCTTTCCTTGACAGAACTTTCTAGACATTGTCAATAATGTAATTAATAATATGAATAAATCTAGACATTGTCAATAATGTAATTAATAATATGAATAAATTTATTGTCTCAATTATTGACTTAATAATATAAAATATTATGCAGATGATACTGTGACAATAATTGAATCAAATAACGTGAGATACTATGCAATAATTACTGTAGCAATAATTGAGTAAATTGAGTGGCTTCTTACGTAAGCATCAATAATCAATACTGTGTGCTACTATGCAACCACGAGTATTACTACACTTTTACCATCGGGAATCTCAACAGTTTAACGGTAAAACTTTCGCCGTTATTTTTATAAAAAGATATTTCTGTCATTTTCTAACTACGAAAATACTTTCGTTGTGGGTTCTACCAATGATTGTGTTGTCGTACGAATATTCCCTGTTAAAATGAATATTCCCCGACACAATGAATATTTTATATCAACTTGCTTACTTTGCAAAATTTTCAAATATCGCCCTTAACTTTAACCTTTTATCAATTTAACCATTTACTAAATAGAATAATAATTATAAGAAAATTGAATACTTTTATTTCATAAAATTTGGGGTCTTACAGATATGCCATATTTATCTATAACATGTCCTAGAAACTGTACTCGTTCAAGCCAAAATTCGCACTTAGTGAATTTTGCATACAACTTCTCTCTCCGTAGTGTTTCCAACACTATTCTTAAATGTTCAGCATGATCTTCTGGTGTCTTTGAATAGACTAGAATATCATCAATGAACACTACAACGAACTTGTTCAAATACTGTTTGAACACTCTGTTCATCATATCTATGAATACGGTTAGCGCATTCGTCAACCTAAACGACATAACCAGAAACTCGTAATGACCATAACGAGTTTTGAACTCCGTCTTAGGTACATCCTCCTTCCTTACTTTCAGTTGATGATTCCCCATACGCAAATCTATCTTAGAAAAATACTTTTCCCCTTTTAACTGATCGAATAGATCATCGATCCTGGGCAACGGGTATTTATTCTTAATTGTTTACTTGTTCAACTCTCGATAGTCGATACAAAGTCATAACGAGCCATCCTTCTTCTTTACAAACAATACCAGTGCTCCCCACAGAGACACACTCGGTTGAATGTACTTCCTATATAATAGTTCCTGTAATTGAACCATTAACTCCTTCATCTCTACTGGTGCCATCCTATATGGTGCCTTTGAAACTGGTGTCGTACCCGGCAACAAATTAATCACAAATTCGACCTCCCTATCCGGCGGAATACCATGTAACTCCTCCGAAAATACATCCGTGAACTCTTGAACCACCGGTATCTGTTCCAATGATGTTCCCACTCTTTGGGTATCCGCAACATGGAACAGGTAACCCTTACACTCCTTTTTCAACAACTTCCTAGCTTGTGTCATGGTTAGACAACAAGAGCATCCCAGTGCTTTATTACCGTAAAACACCACCTCGGGTTTCTTAGAAAGCCGAAGGTTTACACTCTTTTTATGACAATCTATTATCGCTGTATGGTTAATTAACCAATCCATACCGAGAATTATATCAAATTCTCTCAACCTTATCGGTAAAATATCTACCGATAATTTGTTACCTTTAATATCTACGAAACAATTCCTATGAATGTGTTCAATAGGAATTATCTCTTTGTTTGCTACTTTAACGTCTAAAGGTATTTCTAGCTTTTAAGGGTTTAATCCTAGTTACTTAGCAAATCCACAATCTATAAAAGAACAAGTAGCACCCGAGTCAAATAACACATAAGCATTTATTTCATTGACTGGAATGATACCTGCTACTACATCCGTTGATGCAACCGCATCTTGACAAATATATTAAAAGTTCTATTTGAGGTCTACCCAATAATGGTGTTGGTCCAGTAATGGCTAACTTACCACTACCAGAACCCTTACTACCCTCTGACCCCTTCTTCGGGCAATTTCTTGCCATGTGGTCCATCGACCCACAAACAAAACAGCCATGGTTTTTCTTAGGATTAGGACAGTTGGGTGATATGTGACCCTCCTGCCCACAATTATAACAACCTAATTTCCCTTTCAGACAGACTCCTAGATGAGTCTTTCCGCATGTCTTGCGTGCCTCCATCCTACGTTTAGGATCCCCTTGTTTCACCCCAGGATTCCCGGAGTTAAAATTCTTTCTTTTGGGCAGGTTTCCACTGCCACTAGCTCCATCCATCTTGGATCCTCCCTCTCCTTTACCCTTATTCTTTCTTTCTTTGCGGTGCTGGGTCAACGCCTCGCTACCACCCTCTGCTATAATCGCTTTTTCCAGAACGGTCTCATATGAAGCACTCTGGAATACCAAAATCCTACTATAGAGCCAGGGTTTCAGGTCCTGCTCAAACCTACGAGCCTTCCTCTCCTCAGTGTCCACTTGGTGTGGAGCAAACCTTGACAATTCTTTAAATTTGGACGCATATTGGGGAACCGTCATGTCCCCTTGCTTAAGTTCTAGGAACTTAATCTCCATCCTCCCTTGCATGCTAGTAGGAAAGTAGTTCTTGAAGAATACCTTCTTGAACTATTCACATGTAACCACATCAGTTCTAACCCCACCCTGGTGAGCCTCCCACCAGAAGTTGGCTTCCCCCTTCATCATGTAAGTCGCAAAAGAAGTCTTTTGCGCCTCAGCTACGTTTGTAATAACAAATGCCTTTTCAATTTCTTTTACACATATCTAGGCCTCTATTGGGTCTGTCGTTCCTTTGAACTCAGGCGAACCTACGCTTTTGAATTCCTTAAAGGTATTCGTTCTGGCTACTCTAGGTCCCGCAGGTGCTCTACCCCCGGTTTGGTTTAATGCAGCCGTTAATAAATTAATGAACGCTTGTATAGGGTTATTCTGACCCCCTTGATTATCATTATGTGATTCCGCCTCCTGATTACGTTGTCTTCTTCTTGGCAGCATTTTCTGATTAAATAAATAAAGTTTCATTATTACTTATTTGCTTACTTAATTATTATTCCCAAACAATAACTCATACACAACAAAGCACATTAAATAAAAACTTCATTATATTAATATGCTTATTTATAGTTCAAAACTATTTACAATTTGCTTCCATAGCCAAAAGCTATTACGTTTCTATCCCGCGATTAACTTCCACAAAAATTGGGATTTACAAAAAGACTACCCTTTAACTATACAAAAGAGGGTTTTACGTCACTACACAAAAGTATTTACCATTCTAACTCCTAATACTGCATAATAGCATTCTCATGTTTCTCATTCGCTAGAATCGACACAATATCCCGACTTATAGTATGTCGAATCTGTCCTGTCTCAATGGAATAACAAGCTACTTTTAGCTTGAAATCCTCATGCGCACTGTTATTGATATATGACATCCGTGCTATCATCTGGTATTTCTCAACCAGTTTCTTACGAAGCTCTACGACCTCGTTCTTATAATCCCTAGCCTTATTTGTTATGAGCACCTTCTCATCATGCTCTAACTCAAAGTCTGATTCTGCAGACTCCTTGGCCTCATAGAGATCAATAATCTCATCCTTCTGGTTCTGCACAATATTGTGCAGTTGCACGTTACGGTCAAGCACCGAGAGATACAATGCCCTCATTGTATCTATAGGTGTTGGCTCTAGTGCAGGCATCATCGTATTAACCGATGTTACCTCCATATCATCCTCCACATCTATCATCATCTCAAGGTATGATGTCAATCCCATAGTTCCCTCGGAATAGTCCTCCTCAGAAAATACTCCTCTGGCTCTGATTCTTCTAGAATCACTAATGGTATTTTCGCTACAGGCATAGGTACTGGCTCTACTCTGTTCACGAACTCTTCGCTCACCACGTGTATGTCTCTATACATCAAGCTATCGATCGACATCTACAATAACACATAACAATTTGATTAGTACATAATACGCGATAATATAAGCACAAATCACATTTAATTTATTTATGGTTAGTTTCCATATTTTTAATCTTTTGATACTGAGTTTCCTTAATACCTTATTGACTCATTCAACTCGAGTTTACTTCTTTCAGACTTTTCCTTTCCTAACGAGGTTATTAGCCTAAGGTTCCCCCCCCCCCCCACCCCTTAAGTTTTATAACCTAATGCTTTGATACCAACCTGTGACGCCCCCAAATCCGGGTATATCCCAACCCGACAAATGGTGCTCCACGGTACTACAATTTATACAGTCATTCCGTTGAAACAACATCAAAATGATTGTATTTACTATATTCTTATTACAATAGTAATAAATCATTTTCCAGGTTCATAAACCGAATACATTACTTATTGTTCATAAGTGTAATACATACACACATACTAATCTATTATAGGATTTTTAACTATCCATCTTAGCTTTTCCTTTATCTTTCTTAAAACCTTCAATTCGTTCGGCCTTAGCTGCAATCATATAATTCAAGCAAGAAGTGAGCATAACTAGCTCAGCAAGTAACAAAGGATAATATAATACCACGTCGAGAATTATATGATTATCTTCCATAACTGAACAAATAGCTATGAAGTACTATGAAACATTGACTAGCAGCTCTCATTTCATAACAACAATTCCACAATATATATAATAGCTTAGAAATTTTGAACCGGTCAAAAGACCATGAACATACTCTTTTCGTTTTCATACATGAAAAGGACATTCCGGCACTAAGGTCGTACAACGGTTATTTCTTACGAGCACTTCTAGGCGATCAGCCTATAGTACTCTATGTTGATCAACACTCATTCGTTAAACGTATTTACGTTTAAGTTTTGGCCACCTCGCGTGCCCATCGAATAATCGATGAAAATACATTTATTTGTTCATAGACAAACTTACCTTTGAATCCGTACCAAATACTTGGCATAGGATAGCGTTAACAGTTCTATATCGAAAGACTTGTAAAAAAATCACTCTAACTTTTAATAATAGTCTAGCCGAGCTAAAACTGGCATCGACCCTTTCGTAAAATAATTCATGCATTTCAGAACATGAATCACAGAAAACTTGACTAACACGGAGGTTAGACAAGCGTTAAGAAAACTTGCCTTCAAGTGTCTTCGAATATAATATTCAACAATTCTTTCCCGTTACCGTATCTACATGGTATTTTCACATATCACACTGAGATTAGCTACTAAACAATCTAACTTCATGGTTTTAACCAACTTCTTTCTCTTCTATATATTACTTGAATTTATTTCATTAATAGATGTCAATTCGACTTACTATTCTTCACTACGGCTTGTTAATGTTCTTACTTATTAACCGAAACTCGATCACCATTGGTGAAGTACCAACGTTGAACACTATTCACGGTTTACTTAATTATACTCTCGCATTCTTCATTTAATTATTGTTAAGCCATACTTAACCTTCTAACGTTATCACTTTACAAGTGATTTAAAGTTAGCCTTATCATGTACATTAAGTACATTCATGTCTTACTATTAGTTTACATTCAATTGGAATTACAAAACCTAATTTGGTCAACCATTTCCCACTGCCGGCGCTGTGGCGCCAGTCCCTATCACACTATTATTGCCATGAGCCAATTAATAAATGGGTGAGAGTCTTTGAGTTTGCTACTGCTGACGCGTGGCCATTAACACTGGGTTTGGCTACTATGACCCGCGGCCTCGATTGGCTTTGATAGTTAACTTTTTCTACGAACTTCACGGGCTCATAACTTATTCGTTTTACATCTGAATTGGCTCATTCAAAAGCCCAAAACTCACAAATTACCTACTCTAGGTGTTCATGCAAGAATCTTACATTTTCAAATTCGTTAACTCAGAATTCACCTTTTGGTTCATTATCGAGCGTTCGTTTATCATTCATGAGCGTTCAATACTCATTTTCTTCGTTCTAAGTCAAAATTTGACAATTCTTAAGTCGACAATTCTTGAGTCCACGACTCTTAAATACCTTATCTCATGTGTTAACATTGAAAACCGAAGTTTCCAAGTCACACGACAACTTTTGACTACTAATCTGAGATTTCTACGTTTTCAACGTTTAACGTCTAATTCCATAAAATTCACCATGACTTCGTTACTCGTGTTTTATATTCCAAATTAAATGGAACAACTACATTGATTCCTCATCTACATCCTAACCAAGCAAGATGCACCTACCCTATTAATGATGGTTTTCAATTTGTCCATCAACAACCAAGTTAACGTTCAATAATTTCTACGGTTAAAATTTACGTAAACCTTTATGATTCCTACTTGAACATGACTTATCAATGTTTTAATCATTAATAGCCATCCTTATTCCTCCTAAAGAGACATGTTTCACCAATCTACGATTCTCTACGAGAAAGAAATCGAAAAAGTTGAAGACTAACGTTTACGAAATATTACCTTTTTCGTTCTTCGCGTTCTTAACTAAACATATATGGTTTGCTTTGAAGTAGCTTGATTACTTGTTTCTAGCTCTTTCTCTCTCTCAATATATGTTGGCTAATATTTAAATACTACCAAATGAACTAGCCAAGCTTCTATTTATAGGAAACTCAAATGGAGGGCAAAATGGTCCAATGGCCACCTCCTTACTATTCCCACCTCCACAACAACTTAGCCACCATGTAATCACTTTACTTGGTGGCCAAGTGGCCAGCCCACATGTTCATGGGTCTTCCCATGGGTTGCCCCATGGGTTTTATCCATCTCGTGACCCGCCGGTTCGATCCGCAGTTTAGTTTCTTTGGATCGGGCTTGACTTAACTTAACATTGGGCCTTAACTTGGGCTCATTACACAATTCATTGGGCTTGATATAATCCAAGTCCATTTGGATTATACAAAGTCCTTAAACTCACAATCCAATAAGAACTAATCGTATTCTACACGTATAACTCACGTATTCTCTTCGTTTAGTATTCATACGATATTCGTATTATACGTCGTACTATTCTTCATACTATACTCGTATATCATACATATAATAACTGTAATGATTATACGCATTACATTTCCCTTTCGGGAATCATTTTTCCTAACCCTTAGGTTTTAAGTCCGCTGGTGAAAACTTCATTTGTCATAACTGAAATATTATTGAATATTCTATCTCATCTTATAATTCTATCATTACGTGTTTCTCGAAAATTCAAACTCAATTTCCGAACAGAAACGGATGAATAGTGTTTTTACGGAAAGTTCTCGAAAAACATTTATTTTTGTCTTGGAACTTCAAAACAAATAATTCTAGCACATAGCCAGAATCCTAACCATATCCGCGCATTTTAGGTCATAGAACGACCTTCAAATAGCTTACTCATATAAATAATCAATTAAATTCATTTAATTCAAATAATCAAATAAAAATTTAATTCACATAAAGATCCAATTTTCTCGGGCGTTACATATCGAATCATGGAATATCAGTTGACCCGACGAAAATTGAAGCAATACAAAGTTGGGAGCAACCTAAGTCAGTAACCGAAGTACGTAGGTTTCTAGGCGTAGCTGGTTATTATCGGAGATTCGTGGAAGGATTTTCTCAAATCGCCACTCCGTTAACTCAGCTGACTCGAAAAGATACAAAATTCAGTTAGAGCGAGGAATGAGAGAATAGTTTTCAATAACTCAAGAGGAGACTCATTTCAGCAACTGTTCTGATAATACCATTAGGTTCGGAGGGATTTGTCATCTACAGCGATGCTTCAGGCAAAGGTTTAGGATGTGTTCTCATGCAACATGGGAAAGTTATAGCCTATGCCTTACGACAACTCAAATAATATGAGAGGAATTATTCTACTTATGACCTAGAGTTGGTAGCAGTTGTTTTCGCGCTAATGATCTGGAGACATTACATGTAAGGGGAGAAAGTGGAGATCTATACAGATCATAAAAGCCTCAAATAATTCTTCACCCAAAAGGAACTCAACATGCGACAACGACGATGGCTTGAGCAGTTAAAAGATTACAATCATACCATTCAATACCATCCTGGAAAAGCGAACGTGGTAGGCGGCGATCGAAAGAGTAGAAGATCATATACGGCACGAATAGCGATATTGTCAACGCATAGGGCAATTTTGTATGACTTACAAAGGATGGAGATAGAGTTAAAGACTTCAGAGACCCATGTGATAATGTCAAATATACGAGTAGAACCGACTTTAATAGATAAAGTTAAAGTTGCTCAAGCTACAAACCCGGAGTTAATGTGTATGAAGAAGAAAGTACAAGAAGATGTTATTCCAGAAGCAAGAATCGATGAAGAAGGAATACTTCGAGTCAACTCTAGACTTTGTGTTCCTAATAACTCTGATTTGAAGTATAAAATCGTGATGGAGGCGCACAACACACCGTTTGCAATCCATCTTGGGAGTACCAAAATGTATCGTGATTTTTGACATACATTCTGGTGGAGTAATAAGAAGAGAGAGATAGCAGAGTTTATGGACGAAAGTGTCGTTCTCCAGTATGTTGGGACGAGGTGGGTGAAGCAACGTTGTTGGGACCAGAAATGGTACGTATGACTACGAAAAGGATTCAAATGATCAACGTATACAAATCACAAGATCGATAAAAGAGTTATGCTAATCTTCATCAAAGGGACGTGGAATTCAATGTTAGAGATCATGTATTGTTACGTGTTGTTACATGGAAAGGAGTTACGAGATTTGAAAAAAGAGGAAAGCTCAACCCTTGATTCATTGGTCCATTTGAAATCCTCAACCGAGTAGGAACTATGGCCTATAGACTCGCCTTACCGCCAAGTATGTCTCGTGTTCATAACATTTTTCACATATCTATGTTACGTAAATATTTGGAAGACCCAAATCACATTATTGAATTAGAACCAGATGAGATAGCAGAAGATTTAACGTATGAGGAGGTACCTGTTAAAATCTTGGATAAGAAGGAACATATTCTACGCTCAAAGATTATACTTTAAGTTAAAGTTTTATGGAGAAACCACGATATTGAGGAAATGACCTTGGAGTTAAAATCTAACATGAAAACAAGGTATCCTCACCTCTTCAACATACCAGGTATGTACACCAATTTTGAGGACGAAATTTCATAAGAATGGGAGGTTGCAAGACCCCAACTTTTATGAATAAAGATTTAATTTTCTCTAAATGTTATTTTGTATAATAAGGTATGGATTTGATATAATGTTATAGTTGTGGGTAATCTTTATAAATTTTGTAAAGTAAGCAAGTTGTCATAAAATATTCGTTTGGCAGGGAAATATTCGTTTTATCAGGGAATATCCGTATGACGACACAATCATTAGTGGACCCCACAACAGAATTACTGTCGGATATAGAAAGCGACAGAAATAACCTTTTTATAAAAATAACAGCAAAAATTTTACTGTTAGCTGTTAAAATACCCGGTGATAAAAGTACATTAATACGCATGGTTGCACAGTAGCACATGGTATTGTATAATATCTTTGATTATTGATGCTTACTTAAGAAGTCACTCAGTTTTATTCAATAATTGCCACAGTAGTTGCTGCATAGTATCTCATATTATTGATTCAATTATTGTCATAGTATCATCTGCATAATATTTTATATTATTAAATCAATAATTGAGACGACAAAGTTATTCATATTATTATTTGCATTATTGACAATGTCTAGAAAGTTTTGTCGAGGAAATGGGTTAGGTCATCTAATTGCGCGTCAATAAGGAGAAGTCATTATCGAAAAGTCCCCTCTTTCCTGGGAATGATCTAGTTGTTAATATTGTGAGTTATAATATTAATGATGAATAATCAAAAATGTGTTTATTGAAGACAAGTGATTTGATATAAATAGAGGGGTTTTTCGTTAAGTATTTGTTGTAAGTTTGGCTTATTACATGGACCCCCACTTACTCATTTTTCAAAATCACCGATAGAAAGTTATCTTAGTTTTTGTTTTATTATTATTATAATAGTAATAAAACTGAAAACTTTTTATATAAAACAGAATACTTTTTATATTATATATAAAGTTATTCGTTTTATTAGATTATAAATAAAATATATTATATTTTATATAAAATTTTTGTTTTATTAGAATATTTTATTGCACAGTAATGAATAGTAAAAATTAAAAAAAAAATCAGATGAATAAGATTTTGCGCCCGTGATTTTTTCATTGTGTTCACCCATGATATTATTCAAATAGTACCCTGCCATTCTCCTATAAATAGGATGCTTAGTTGAGAAATGAAAATCACACCAGAATCAGAGAATTCTTCTTCTATAATATTGAGTGTATTTCTTTTAAGCATAAGGATACTTTGAGTGTAGCGATTAGTGCAAGTTTTCTTCAAAAATATCTCAGCCATACCAGTTAGATTTACTCTCCTTTTAAGGTAAGGGATATTATTTTGGTTCAATATTCGTAAAAATAATATTTTTTTTATACTATGTAGCATGTAAGTAATATTATTTCGTTTCATATTCCTAATTCTACACTTATTTTGATAAGTATTGCTTCTATACTCTTTGAAATTAGTAGAATATCTTTGAAATTAGTAGAATATCCTTGAAATTTGCACTTCATCTAGAATCGTTTCACTGAAATATTTTTCTGAATATTCTTGTTAAATTTTAATATTTTCATGTCGGGGTATATTCATACATACGGTACTATTCATGAGGTACTATTCACTCGGGTACTATTCACCCAGGGTACTATTCACGATAAAATTGGTTTCTTTTCTGTACAGATTATTTTTGATACATGAATATCATTCTTGAATTTTACTCCACAATTAATTATCATGTTGACAATTTGGACATTCTTAAACTCTGGATAAATTGAATTATAAATCTATAATATTTATCCTTGATCTCACTTGATTGATTTCTTATATCATTGTCATCATCCTCATGCTTATATTGTGGTGAAAGTCATCTTTGGCCCGTAGTGCATAGATGGACTGTTGATTGGTAGATTATGACCATAAATTTTGTATTAGTATAATCATGACCTGTAATGTTTCAGACAAATGATGTGGTAAAAGTCTTCTTTGGCCCGTAGTGCATAGATGGACAGTTGTTTGGCATGATCATGACCACTGGTGATAATAACTATTATCCTTGGCCCGTAGTGCATGAATGATTCGTGGATGTGATACAAACGAATATCATTGGCCCGTAATGCATGGATAATTCGGTGATGTGGATTATTTATTGAATTGTGTTGCAGAGATAAAATATTGATGATAAACTTTTAAATCATAGAAGATAGTAGACATCATGCTCTATTTGACTCTTCTAATGGATTGCTTGTTCCGCTGCAGTTAAACTTGTTGTCTATTGTGACGCCCCCAAAATAGGTATACATCACCTATTCTGAGTTGTCAATACATGGTACAGAAACAACTACAACTTTATTATTACAACAGTAAAACTGTGAGTTTGAATACAAATATTATCTTCTAGACAATATCTATACTCAAATAAATCCTCATCACATTTATTGATACATTATTTTACAAAAATGGTGAGGACTACTAAACAATTCTTTCTAAAACCTTCATTCCATACCCCGACTCGTACTCGCTATATTCTCGCCTCCTGAGAAGAAAAATGGAACAAAAAGGAAAAGGGTGAGCTCAACTAGCCCAGTAAAGAATATTATGACTAAGATAATATACAACAAATTACCGTTAGTCTTCAACAGGGAAAAATCTAATAGAATACAATAGACAACAAATTTTAAATCAATATTCGCAGCGGAAATAATAATTCATTAGAAGAGTTAAGTAAAGAATGCAAACTACTATCTTCTATGTATGAATTTAAAAGTTCATAAATCTATCTTTTATCCCTGTAACATCAATCAATATATATCTGGAATCAAATATTCATCTTTGCACTACAGGCCAAAGATATTCATCAGTTGGTCATGTTCATCTAAACACCTGTTCATCTTTGCACTACGGCCAAAGATATTCTTCAGAAATCATTCATCTTTGCACTACAGGCCAAAGATATTCCATAATATCATCATTTAAGACTGAAGATGATGAAAAATATTTTTAAAGAAACGAATCTAGTGAAACAAAATGACAAGGATTAAGGATTAAGGATTCGTACTTTGTTTTATCCACGTCCAAAAAAATACCTCAAAAATAATCACAGTGGTGTAAAATTCAAGAATGATCAAAACATGGATACAATCAAAGCTAGTATCCAGAATAGATATTTTGGACGAAAAGAAAATTTTTCATTTTTCGATGAATAGTGCCGTATTCGTGAATAAGTGTCGATATCGTGAATAAAGCCAGTATCGTGAATAGTAACTCAGACACCAAAAGTTCCAAATTTGATAAAAACTTCAGATCAATATTTCAACATAATGATATTGAAGAAATAATATCATTACGAAAAAAAAAATATCCCTTACCTTGAAAGATTAGTACTTTAATTGGAATAATGGGTATAAAGCTATGACTTGAACTTGCATAGTATAGCAATACTCAAATTATACTCAAAATACTCACAAGAATACGCTTCGATAATATAGAGAGAGAAAACTTGATTTACGGTGTGATTTTAATTCTAACCTAAGTACACTATTTATAGGAAATTGCTTAGAACATTCAAAGCGTAAAAATTTAATAAATTAATAATATAATTATATAAATTTCCTACGCATGCCTAGAATCTGATTTCAGCCATCAAACACATGCCACATTCTAGAAAAAGTAAGAAAAAACGTTTTTCTAATTTAAAATAATTTAAACTTCCAAAAATTAATTATTTGAGCTTGAACTTCAATAATTCATAATAAATAGTCCTTTCATCAGAAAATTCGAATCTATGCGAGTTTTTATAGGAAATTCAATTCTCTACAACTGCGGAAGAAAGTTTTTCCAAATTCCAAATAGAAATTGACCGAAATCCACAAGCAGGCGATTTTACTGTGTTATAATCAAATTTGATCAATAAATGGGGTCCATGAGCATGTTTAACATGTTTTAAACATTTATTGCAACAAAAATACTCTTCCTCCTTGTATACTCATATATCCCACATTCGTTGTAAAAATATCACCATTATTATATTATTAAAATATAATAATACCTTTAAATGAATTATCTAATCAAAAAGATAAAATTTTAATTTTCAACAATTGTCACATTAAAAATTTTCTCCATCTATATCCACATAAAATCAATATTTTCCTCATCATATGAATCAATAATTAATTATTCACAAATAATATTACGTAATCACAATATTGACAACTGAGGCGGTTCCTAGGAAAGAGGGGCTTTCAATAATAATTTCTCCTTCTTGGTGGCGCAATTAGGTGACCAAACCTCTCCTTATGCAGAACTTTCTAGACATTGCCAATAATGTTATCTAATAATATTATTAGATAATATGAATTATTGCTTCGATAATGAAAAATATTGTGTAATGACAATTATTGAAACAATGAGATATAAAATATCAACGAGAATTATTAAATCAATAAATAAAATAATCGATCGGTAATTCACGTAACCATTATTGAGTAGTGCCTTCTTACGTAAGAATCAATAATTGGTGCAATACTGGTGTCTTCTTGTGTTTTAACCACCGAGGATTTTAATAAAGATTAACGATAACAACTACTGTTGTTATTTTTAAACAACTTATATTTGTCGCTTTTCTTCATCCAATCGCTTTTCAGTTATGGGGCCACACATATCGGGCATTATTGCACGTAAATGCGAATATTCACAAGCGATACGAATATTCCACGACCAAACGAATATTCCTTGACAACAATGAATATTTTATAACCACTGCTTATTTTGAAATATTTTATGTATTTTACCCCTAACTATCCACATTAATCAAATCAACCCTTACTATTTCAAAATAATAAATAGAAAATTAAATTTCATTAATAATAAGTTGGGGTCTTACAACCTCCCTCCTTATGAAATTTCTTCCTCGAAATTGACGACGTGCACGGTATTTCAAAAGGTGAGGATACCTCGCTTTCATTTCGTTTCCAATTCGGTCATTTCCTCTATAGCATGATTCCTCCACAAAACTTTAACTTGTGGTATGACCTTTCTTGGCGTAGGACATGCTTCTTCTTCTATCCAAAATCTTGACAAGTACCTCCTCATACGTTAAGTCTTCGGCTATCTCGTCTCAGGTTCTAACTCTATAACGTGGTTGGGTCTTTCACATATTCTGAAATATGAGATATGTGAAACACATTATGAACACGAGACATACTTTGAGGTAACGCGAGTCTATAGGCTACATTTCCTACTCGGTCAAGAATTTGAAATGGACCAATAAATTGTGGATTGAGCTTTCCTCTCTTCCCAAATCTTGTAACTCCCTTCCATGGAGCAACTCGCATGATAATACATGATCCCTACACTAAATTCCACGTCCTTTCGATGAAGATCCGCATAACTCTTTTGTCGATCATGTGCCATTTGTATACGTTGTCGAATCATTTGGATCTTTTCGTTGTCATACGTACTAACTCGGGTCCCAAACAAGGTGTTGCTTCACCCACCTCGTCCCAACATACTTTGGAGAGCGACACTTTCGTCCATATAATGCTTCAAATGGAGCTACACCTATACTTGCACGATAAGCTGTTGTTGTAGGAGAATTCCACCAATGGTAAATACTTATCCCACCGCCCTTGAAGTCTAGGACACGAGTCTTAATAAATCTTCAAGAGTTTGAATAGTCCTTTCGATTGTCCGTCCGTTTGAGGATGGTATGCGAAGCCCGAATCGTAAATCTGTGCCCATAGCCTTTTGCAAGCTAACCCAAAATCTTGAAGTGAATCTTGGGTCACGATCCGAAACTATGGATACGGGCATGCCATGCAACCTCACAATCTCATTCACGTCACATACTAGCAAGAGGCGTTCAACGGAATAAGTCTCCGTGATCGGCCAAGAAATGAGCGGACTTGGTTAATCTATCAACAATAACCCAAATAGCATTGATGCCTTGAGAAATCGTAGGAAGACCCGTCTGAAATCCATGGTAATGTGTTCCCACTTCCATTTGAATCTCAAGTGGTTGCAACGGACCCTTAGGTACTAAATGCTCGCCTTTACGCGTTGGCAAGTTAAACACATCGAGATAAACTTTGCAATCTCTCTCTTCATATTGTTCCACCAAAATGTATGTCGAAGATCACGATACATTTTAGTACTTCGAGGATGGATTGCAAATGGTGTATTGTGTGCCTCCATCATAATCTTGTACTTCAAATCAGGGTCGTTAGGAACACAAAATCTAGAGTGGACTCAAGTATTCCTTCTTCATCAATTCTTGCTTAGGAATAGCTCCTTCTTGTACTTTCTTCTTCATACGCATCACTCCGGGTTGGTGGCTTCGAGCAACCTTAACTTTTTCTATTAAAGTTGGCTCTATGTGTATACTTGACATCATCGCACTCGTTCGCATGATATGATCTTCTACTCAACGCGTCGCCTACCACGTTCGCTTTTCCGGGATGGTATTGAATAGTGTGGTCGTAGTCTTTCAATAGCTCGAGCCAGCGTCATTGCCGCGTGTTGAGTTCTTTTGAGTGAAGAAATATTTAAGGCTTTTATGGTGCGAATATATCTCCACTTTCTCCCCATATAGATAGTTCCTCCATATCTTTAAGCGAAAAGCAAAAACGCATCACGCTAACTCTAGATCATGAGTAAGATAATTCCTCTCATACTCTTTAAGTTGTCGCGAGGCATAGGCTATGACTTTCCCACATTGCATGAGAACACATCCTAACCCTTTGCTCGAAGCATCATTTTGTAGATAACAAATCCATCCGAACCGGATGGTATTGTTAGAGCAGTCTTGAAATAAGTCTCCTCTTAAACTCTTGGAAACTCTTCTCGCATTCTTAACTCCAAACGAATTTTGTATCCTTCCGAGTTAGTTGGGTTAATGGAGTAGCGATTCGAGAAAACCCTTCCACGAATCTCCGATAATAACTGTACTAAGCCCAAAAACTACATTATTTCTTGATCAGAGCTTCGGTTGCTCCAACTTTGTATTGCTTCAATCTTGTCGGATCAGCAGATACTTCATGTTTTGACACCATGCGTGCCCAAGAAATGCTACTTCTCAAGCCGAACTCGCATTTCTTCAATTTGGCATATAGTTTGTTTTCACGAAGCCTTTGGAGTACCGACTTCAAATGGTGCTCATGATCTTCACGACTTTTGGAATATATGAGGATGTCATCAATAAAGACAACAACAACCGATCCAAATATTCCTTGAATACTCGGTTCATCATATCCATGAAAAGCAGCGAGGAGCATTAGTCGATCCGAAAGATATGACTAAGAATTCATAATGCCCGCATCAGAGTTCTAAAAGCGGTCTTTGGAATATCCTCGGTTTTAATCTTGGTGATGATATCCGAGCGAAGATCGATTTTTGAAAAGAATTGTGCCCCTTGCATTTGGTCGAACAAGTCATCAATACGAGGTAGAGGATACCTATTCTTGATGGTGACATGGTTCGATTCGATAGTCAATACAAAGTCGCATACTCGTCTTTCTTTCTTCTTTACGAATAAAAGCAGGAGCACCCCGAGGAGATGTCTTGCCAGATGAATGAAACCGATGTCCAACAATTCTGTGTAGTTGGATCTTTAACTCTGAAGTTCAATAGGAGTCATTCGATATGGGGTTTTAGAAATGGGCTTTGTATGCAGAGTTCAAGATCAATAAAGAATTCAACTTCACGTTACGGGGTAGGCGGAAGTTCTTCTTGAAATCGTCGGAAAGTCAATAACAACAGAGAATATTATTCAAATTTGGCGTGTCTTTATTAAAATCCATAACATGGGCTAAGAAAGCTTGACATCCGTTTTTCAATAAGCGAATAGCTTTATGATTAGATATATGCGGTGATTGATTTTAATGGTTTAGTTGCTTGAATTCGTCACAACGAGGTTGGTTAGGAATATGAAAACTAACAACCTTACGAAAACAATCAATTTTGGCATGATGAGTAGTAACCAATCAATCCCTAAAATCACATCAAAAGCAAGTATCTTTAAAGAGATAAGGTCAACGGTAAGGTGATGGTGCCAACTTGAATCAAACAAGATTTATAAGCGATGGATGTGATGAAAGTTTCTCTAATGGAGTTTCCACAGATAGGTCAAAGTTTAATTTCTCCGGAGACAAGTTTAAGCGTTGAGCACATGCGAGAGAGATAAATGAATGGGTATACCCAGTATCAAGTAAGGTATAAACTTCGCAAGAATTTATAAATAGCTTACCGTGATCACCTCGTTTGGGTTCCTCGCATTATGACCGATCACAACAAACGCTCTTCCGGAATCGTTGACTTTGACTTTTACGGGACGAGTCTTTTGAGTCACCGTCCCCATTGAACTAGGTTTCGCCATCTTGTCTGATCTCGGCGATATGTCCTTCCTTTCCACAATTATAGCATACCTTGAGCTGTTGTGGGCGGTTTGGTGATATGTCCCTCTTTTCGCATTTGTAACATATGACATGGTGGTCGTTCTCCTCCCTTAGACCCGATTCTTCTTAAGCCGCTGTCGTCTTCACATGGTCATTCTTAAATCTCCTCTTTTTAAAATCTCCTCGACTCGCTTCTTCTATTTTCATGGCCATGATTACCACCGGAGTGGTTACCATTTTGTCCGTCTGTTTCTTTCTCCATTTGGTTATCATTATTACATTGTTCGCTATCTCGGTATGCGATCACGGTTGTGGTCCTCGGTTGACCGTACTCGTTATCTCGCTCTAATAATTGAGCCACATTTACAACATCACGAAGAGAGAAAATTTATGAGAAATGAGATCTTGACGTATGCTTAGGGTTTCAAACCTCTAAGAAACATCCGCGTCATCGTTCCTCATTCTCCACCAAATGAGGTCTGAAACACGGATAACTCTGCAAACTTTGCCTCGTACTAAGACACCGTCATGTTGTTTTTCTGCCCGCCTAATAAACTCCACTTCCTTCATATGATGAACACTTTGGGGAAAGTATTTGTCATTAAATAGTTTTCAAACGTCTCCCAAGACATCTTGAAGTCGGCAATTGGATGGGTACGCTTCATGAGACTCCCACCGGTGATGCCTGCTGCGCGGAACATAAAGGTGGCGAATGGAACCTTCTGTTCCTCCTCCGCATCCCAAGACATCGAATATCTTGGTAATTTGCTTGACCCGTGTTTCCGCCATGATCGGATCCGGCTTTCCCTTAAATTCAGTGGTCCCTGACTCTTTGAAGCTTGCTTGTTTGTGACAACCGTGAATTGCTATCATTTCCTCCTCCCGTATTTTGAACACGAGTCTCCCAAATGCGATTTTGCATGATGCAAAAAGCTTCTAAACATCCCCTCGTTCATCATACGCTCGATTGGTGTTGTTCACGGGGAGGAACATTGCCACGACTGTTGCACGTTCTCCTCGTTGGTGAGTACTGAGGCGTCTCCACGGTCTCATTTCCATTGTTAATATTCTCGATCGACATTCTCAAATCTTGTCATAAAACAAGGGTTAATTAAGGAAATCAATATATCACATAATATCCTTATATCTTGACCAACTAAAAAATAAGCTTAGGTAGGACACACTAGCGAAGGATTTACTCGTCTCTCCCTCCTAGTTCTATTCCCCGATCTCGCCAGAGATCATATCCCTAAGCTCGATACCAATGTGACCCTCATGGTGCTTCAACCACTGATGGTACCTATCGGTTTGCTGCCACATCAAGAATGGCGCCCCTACGGAGAGTCCGGCTTGGTGCATCCCCCATAAACAGAAGTCACCAATGAGAGGCTCGGGGCTCTTTACTTATGGCTCGATACCAATTTGTGGCGCCCCCAAAATAGGTATACATCACCTATACGAGTTGTCAATATAGTACGAAACAACTACAACTTTATTATTACAACGATGAAAGCCGTGAGTTTGAATACAAATATTATCTTCTAGACAATATCTATACTCAAATAAATCCTCATCACATTTATTGATACATTATTTTACAAAAATGGTGAGGACTACTAAACAATTCTTTCTAAAACCTTTCATTCCATACCCCAGCAGCTTCGTACTCGTATATATTCTCGCCTCACAGGAAGAAAAATGGAACAAAAAGGAAAAGGGTGAGCTCAACTAGCCCGATAAAGAATATTATGACTAAGATAATATACAACAAATTACCGTTAGTCTTCAACAGGAAAAATCTAATAGAATCTGATAGACAACAAATTTTAAATCAATATTCGCAATGGAAATAATAATTCATTAGAAGAGTTAAGTAAAGAATGCAAACTACTATCTTCTATGTATGAATTTAAAAGTTCATAAATCTATCTTTTATCCCTGTAACATCAATCATATATATATCGGAATCAAATATTCATCTTTTGCACCACAGCCAAAGATATTCATCGAGTTAGTCGTGTTCATCTAAACACATGTTCATCTTTGCACTACGGCCAAAGATATTCTTCAGAAATCATTCATCTTTGCACTCTGGGCCAAAGATATTCCATAATATCATCATTTAAGATGAAGATGATGAAAATATTTTTAAAAAAGCGAATCGGTGAAACAAAATGAGCAAGGATTAAGGATTAAGGATTAGTACTTTGTTTTATCCACGTACAAAAATACCTCAAAAATAATCACGGTGGTGTAAAATTCAAGAATGATCAAAACATGGATACAATCAAAGCTAGTATCCGAATAGATATTTTGAGACGAAAAGAAAATTTTTCATTTTTCGATGAATAGTCTTAGTGATTCGTGAATAATGTCAGTATACGTGAATAGTGTCATATCACGTGAATAGTAACTCAAGACACCAAAAGTTCCAAATTTGATAAAACTTCAGATCAATATTTCAACATAATGATATTGAAGAAATAATATCATTCTGAAAAAAAAAATATCCCTTACCTCGAAAGATTAGTACTTACAAATTTGGAATCAAGGGTATAGGCTATGACTTGAACTTGCACCGTATAGCAATACTCAAATTATACTCAAAATACTCACAAGAATACGCTCGATAATATAGAGAGAGAAAACTTCAGTTTTTGGTGTGATTTTCAATTCTAACCTAAGCACCCTATTTATAGGAAATTGCTTAGAACACCAAAGCAGAAAATTTAATAAATTAACAATATAATTATATAAATTTCCTACGCATGCCTAGAATCTGATTTCAGCCATCAAACACATGCCACATTCTAGAAAAAGTAAGAAAAAACGTTTTTCTAATTTAAAATAATTTAAACTTCCAAAAATTAATTATTTGAACTTGAACTTCAATAATTCATAATAAATAGCCTTTTCATCAAAAAATTCGAATCTCATGAGTTATTATAGGAAATTCAATTCTCTACAACTTTGCAGAAGAAAGTTTTTCCAAATTCCAAATAGAAATTGACCGAAATCTACAAGCAGGCGATTTTGTTTATAATCAAATTTCGATCGATAAATGGGGTCCACCAACATGTTTAACATATTTTAAACATTTATTGCAACAAAAAAATACTCTTCCTCCTTGTATACTCATATATCCCACATTCGTTGTAAAAATATCACCATTATTATATTATTAAAATATAATAATACCTTTAAATGAATTATCTTATCAAAAAGATAAAATTTTAATTTTCAACAATTGTCACATTAAAAATTTTCTCCATCTATATCCACATAAAATCAATATTTTCCTCATCATATGAATCAATAATTAATTATTCACAAATAATATTCTGAGAATCACAATATTGTGACGAGGCGGTTCAGAAAGAGGGGCTTTCAATAAGAATTTCTCTTCTTGGTAGCGCAATTAGGTGACCAAACCTCTCCTTAGACGAGAACTTTCTAGACATTGCCAATAATGTTATCTAATAATATTATTAGGATAATATGAATTATTGCTTCGATAATGAAAAATCTTGTGTAATGACAATTATTGAAACAACAATGAATATAAAATATCAACGCATGACAATTATTAAATCAATAAAATAAAATCTCGATCAATAATTATCGTAACCATTATTGAGTAGTGCCTTCTTACGTAAGAATTAATAATTGGTGCAATACCTGGTAATCTCGTGTTTTTAACCACCGAGGATTTTAACAAAGATTAACGATAACAACTACTGTTGTTATTTTTAAACAACTTATATTTGTCGTTTTCTTCATCCAATCACTTTTCAGTTATGGGGCCCACACATGGTCGCTACCGTCGCATACGAATATTCCCGACAAAGATTAAATATTCCACGACCAAACGAATATTCCTTGACAACAATGAATATTTTATAACCACTTGCTTATTTTGAAATATTTGCGTATTTTACCCCTAACTATCCACATTAATCAAATCAACCCTTACTATTTCAAAATAATAAATAGAGAAAATTAAATTTCATTAATAATAAGTTGGGGTCTTACATCTATTGTATTCTATCAGTTTTTATACTGTTGAAGACTAAGGATAATTTATTCTACATTATCTTAGTCATAATATTCTTTACTAGGCTAGTAGAGCTTACCCTTTTCTTTCATTGTTCTCTTCAGGAAATGAAAATATAGCTGGGACTAGTCAGGGAACGGAGTGATGGTCTAAGATGGTGGTTATAGTAATCTTTACTATTCTACAAAATAGTGTGATAATAATTGTAATGAGAACTCCATTTGAGTTTGGATATTGTCTACGAGACAATATTCGTGTTAAAACTCTCAACTTATGTTTTGTCGTATTCTGTGACGCCCCCAAAATAGGTCCATACATCCCATTTTAAGTCGCCAAATAAATGGTACATAATTTAACTACAAACTTTATTAATACAATACGACAAACATAAGCTGAGAGTTTTAACACGAATATTGTCTCGTAGACAATATCCAAACTCAAATGGAGTCCTCATTACAATTATTATCACACTATTTTATAAAATAGTGAGGACTACAATAGCCACCATCTTGGACCTTCACTCCATTTCCCAACTAGTCCCAGCTATATTCTCATTTCCTGAATTGAGCAATAAATGAAAAGGGTGAGCTCAACTAGCCCAATAAAGAATATTATGACTAAGATAATGTAGAATAAATTATCCTTAGTCTTCAACAGTGTAAAAACTTATAGAATACAATAGACAACAAGTTTAACTGCAGCGGAACAAGCAGTCTACAATCTTCTATGATTTAAAAGTTCATCATCAATATTTTATCTCTGTAACACATCTCAATAAATAATCCACATCACCGAATTATCCATGCACTACGGGCCAATGATATTCATTAGTATCACATCCACGAATCATCCATGCACTACGGGCCAAGGATATTCGTTACTATCACTAGTGGTCATGATCATGCCAAATAAGTGCTCATCAATGCACTACGAACAAATGAGAACTTTTACAACGTCATTTGTAACATTACAGATCATGATTATACCGATACATAAATATTGGTCATAATCATACCAATCAACAGTCCATCTATGCACTACGGGCCAAAGATGACTTTCACCACAATATAAGCATGAGGATGATGACAATGATATAAGAAATCAATCAAGTGAGATTAAGGATAAATATTAAAGATTTACAATTCAATTTATCCAGAGTTTAAGAATGTCCAAATTGTCAATATGATAACTACTTTGTGGAGTAAAATTCAAGAATAATATTCATGTATCAAAAATAATTTGGACAGAAAAGAAATCAATTTTTGTCATGAATAGTATCCCATGAATAGTACTTCATGAATAGTACCTCGTGAATAGTACTGTATGCATGAATAGTACCATATGAATAGTACTGCAAGTATGAATAGTACCGTATGTATGAATAGTACCCATGAATAGTACTCCAGCATGAAAAGCTTAAAATTTAACAAGAAAGTTCATAAAAATATTTCCGTGAAATGATACTAGATGAAACGCAAAATTCAAGGATATTCTACTAATTTCAAGGAGTATAGAAGCAATACTTATCAAAATAAGTGTAGAATTAGGAATATGAAACGAAATAATATTACTTACATACTACAGAGTATGGAAGAAAATATTATTTCTTACGAATATTGAACAAAATAATATCCCTTACCTTAGTAGGAGAGTAATTACGACTGGTATAGCGGAGATATTCCTGAAGAAAACTTGCACTATTTTCTACACTCAAAGCTTCCTTAAACTCAAAAGAAATACGCTCAATATTATAGAAGAAGAATTCTCTAATTCTGGTGTGATTTTTATTTCTAAACTAAGCATTCTATTTATAGGAGAATGGCAGAGTACAATTTAGGAAAAATCACGGGTGAACAATAAGGAATTCACGGGTGACTGAATCGCCTGAATTCACGTGATTTTTACTACGCAGTACTATACAATATAAAATAAAAACTGAGATAACTTTCTACCGATGATTTTGAAAAATGAGTAAGTGGGGGTCCATGTAATAAGCTAGATTTATAATAAATACTTCATGACAAACTCCTTTTATTTATCACAAATCACTTGACTAAACACATTTTTAATTTTTCAACAATTATTAATCATTAATATTATAACTCACAATATTAACAACCAGATCATTCCCAGAAAAGAGGGGGCTTTCCGATAAGGACTTCTCCTTATTTGGGCGCAATTAGATGACCTAACTCATTTCCTCGACAAAACTTTCTAGACATTGTCAATAATGCAAATAATAATATGAATAACTTTGTCGTCTCAATTATTGATTTAATAATATAAAATATTATGCATATGATAATGTGACAATAATTGAATTAATAATATGAGATACTATGCAACAACTACTGTGGCAATTATTGAATAAAACTGAGTGACTTCTCACGTAAGAATTAATAATAAGAGATATTGTACAATACTGTAAGACCCCGAATTTTATGAAATAAAAGTCTAATTTAATTTATGATTATTATTCTAGAATTATAAATTTATAAATTGATAAATAGTCAAATAAGCATTAATAAAATAAATGAGAAAATAAAGAGAGGGATGAAGTTGGAATTATTGGGGGGCGGCTAAGAGTCTGAAAATGTGGGAAGGGAGAGAATAAAAGACAAAGAAAGGAAAAAATTAGGGAAGAAAAGAAAGAAAAAGAGGGAAAGGAAGAAAGAGAAAGGGAAGAAAGGAAAAGAAAGAGAATTTGTATACTCCCTCCCACCACCATTCATTCTCCTATGCCAATTTTCAGCCAAATTAAAGAAAAGAGAGAGAGAGAGAGAGAGAAAAGAGAAAGAAGAAGAAGAAGAAGAAAAGAATGAGAAGGAGAAATTAAAAAGGTATTTTTTTTTCCTTTGATCTATTATTAGATTTATGGATTTTATGAGTACATATTTATGTATGTGCTTGTTGAGATGATTTTAACTTGCATAAACATGAATCAAATGAGAGAAATCTAGAAATCAAATGAAAACAAAATCTGAAAATTTTCAAAAACTAGTTTACTACTTGATTTTGTAAAATCCATAACTCTTTGTGTATAATGACTTAAGAGATGAGCCATTTATCAAAAGAAAGCCTTAGAAGTAAGCTAACCGTAGAAATTGGAATCACCCAAAAATTTATTGTGGATTTTTTGTGGTGACTGTTTGAATGAAACTGGTCCGAAGGACTCATAATCCGAAAAATCAGTATTCTTGAGATATATTGCGTGAGTTATAATTGTTAATCCGATCGTTGGATCGTTGTAATTTTTGGATATGTCATGAATATATAAGTGGAGTATTTGTCCACAAATTTTGAACCGTTAAAGATTAGCGTATGATTTGTTATGAATTTAAGGAGGTGACTGATCCAGAAATTTGTGTAGCAGAATTGTCGGTAAGCCTTTCTCTCTAACAAAGTAAGAATTTGAAAAAACTTTCTTCTACAAAGTTGTAGAGAATTAAATTTTACATGAAAAGGACATAAGACCTATATTTTTTTGATAAAATTGCTAATTATTATGAATTATTAAAATTTCTGAATATTGGAGTTTATGATTAAATTATCAGAAACATTATTTGGGTTGAAATATCTTTACAGAATGCTTATAATATCATCTTAGAATTTTTGTAAATTTTTGATGAATTATTAAAAGCGTAAGTAATTATTGTATTTTTAAATTATTTATAGTTAGTTTGAAAATAGAAGAAATTCATAGAATATTCTATGAATGATAAAAATTATGAAACTTGGTGAAAATCTTATAATATTATTTTATACTTTTCGGACAGTTTTGGAAAATTATTGAATAATGTAATTATTTTTTATATTTTTAAGCTATTTATGGTTAGTTTAAAAATAGAGAAAATTCATAGGAAATTCTATAAATTGTGAAAAATTATGATTTTAATTTAAAAATATTATAATAATATAAGATTAATATTGATGATGTTTTAATGATATAAAAGTATGTGAAGTTAGTATTTCTATTTTGAAGCTATTAAATGATAGTTTTATAAATAGAAATAATTATAGAAAATTGTTGGATAATCTGAAAAATGTGAAAATTGTTTCGAAAGTTCAGAATCATATTTTTTAAATATTTTAGAAGTGTTAGTAAGCTCATGAGGTGTCGGGATGTAAACGCGCAAGTAATGAATGAGTTAAGATAAAAAAACAAAAATAATATTTTTTTAAAGTAAAAATGGTGATAATACCAGAATAGTGAATTGTCATATATGAGGTTTTAGATTTCTCAAGTTTTATTGTTCATTTCTAAAGTTTTGGAATATGAATAATGATTTTATGCGATGAATAAAGATAAGTTGAATGAATAAAGAATTATTAGTTGGTTTATATGTTATTCGAGATAAATATGATTTGATGTTGATCCCTACTTTTAATAGAATTTAAATTATTTATAGCAAGGTATTGATTTGATTCTTACGTAAGAAGTCACTCATTATTTTATTCAATAGTTGTCACAGTAGTTATTACACAGTGATTTATATTATTGATTCTTAATTACGTAAGAAGTCGCGGTATTTTATTGATAATAATCATCATGAGTTATTAAGACAAAGAACTCATATTATTTGATATGATATAATTAAACCAGTTTGAAGTATTGTGAGTCTATGTTAATAATTGTTGAAAGATTGAAAATGTATAAATAATTGATGAATAAAAGGTGTTAATTAAAGATAAGTATGATATAAAAATGTTTGTTCAATTATTTTTTTTTTACAAAAGTAAGTTTGGCAGGACTTGCCGACACTCTACTTTTTCTAAAGTAGTATGGACCACAATTCTATTATTGAACAAATGTTGTTAAAATGTGTACAAATTGGTTTAATTTTCTCTGCGGGACCATAAATTTCACTACCATTATTATATACCTCATTTGATTATTTTTTTCAAAGCAGGTCTGCTAATTGTTTACTAAATTTTCAGTATAAATAGGTTGCCCGGTTGAGCAACTAAACACACACCATCACTACACTAAAAATATAGAATTCTTTTACTACAATATTGTGAGTATAATATTGTGATTATTTCTATTGAGTGTAATGTTACTCCAAGTGTAGATAAGGAATTCAAACATTGTTTAAGTTGATCAATTTCACAGAAAGCAGAATCAAGTCACATGCTAAGGTAAGAGATATCATTATTGTGGTAAGAGGGTATCATTTTTATGGTAAAAAGAATATCATTTTCTTTCATACTCCATATTATGGTAAGATATTATTATTCGTTTATTCAGTTTATCATTAAATGGTGAAAAGTCCTGAAAAGATTAGAATATCCTTAATAGTTTGTGCTTCATCTATTATTATGTTAGCAATTTGGACTCTGGATAATTAAGTTGAAAATTACTAAGATCTATTTTATCTTATTGTTTTGATTATTTATGTTCATTCATTATATATATCATTGTCATGTTCATATTTTGATGAAAAAAGTCATCTTTGGTCAGTTATGCATAGATGGACTGTTGATTGGCATGATTATGACCAGAGATTTTTGGTATAATCATGACCATTGGTGAAAACACGAATATCCTTGGCCCGTATTGCATGGATAATTCGTGGTCGTGATATCTTATTGAAATTTGAGTTTCGCGTTATTGATTTTCTGATTGTATGTCTTAGGCTTGTATTGCAAAGATGGACTGTTGATTTACCTGATTATAAATATGAATTGTGATTTAATTATAATTTGTGGTGATTCAGGTGAAGACAGGTGATGAGAGTTCTCTTTGTCTTGGGTATAACAAAGAACTGTTGATAAGTATTATAGGAATGAAATATTAACGATGGACTTTTAATCTAGAGGATATAGTAGACATTATGTTCTACTTGACTCTTTTAATGGATTGTTGATTTCGCTGCTATTATGGTTGAAATTTTTTATCTTCTATCATATGTTCTAAATATCTGAATTGTTTTGATAATTAAATTATCTTAAGTTATGATATTCTTTACTGGGCTATTTGTGCTCACCCTTTTACTTCACCACCCCTTTCAGGTAATAAAAGTGTAGCTAAGATTAGCAGAGAGAACATGGGTATAAAGTGGTGATACGAATTAGTCACAAGCCTAATCAAATTATGAAACGGTGTGGCATAATAATTGTACTGAGAACTTAAAATGTGTATGACATATTTTATACATCATTTAATAGTTATATTTGATGAACAAAATAGGGTGAGGCGAACTCAAATTTGAAAGCGTCAAAATGCACTTTATTAGAATGAGGAGGACTGAAATCTTCTCGTGTTCCTTTGGGGACTTGAAATATTTGTTGATGTACTTTAGATGGCATTGTAATAATTTAAGTATGAATATTGTTGTATTATATACGTTACAATATTTGTATTAAAACTCACAGTATATGAGTCGTCGTATTTTGCACGACAGTTGTATAAATGAAGTTTTTTAGTGTATTTTCTGGCGACTCGAAATGGGTGATGTATACCTATTTTGGGGGCGTCACAAATACCGTGTGCTACTGTGCAACCACGCATATTACTATACTTTTATCACTGGGTATTTCAACAGTTAACGGTAAAAATTTTGCCGTTATTTTTATAAAAAAATTATTTATGTCGCTCTCTATATCCAACAGTAATTATGTTGTGGGGTCCACCAATTATTGTGTCGTCGTACGAATATTCCTTGATAAAACGAATATTCCCCGACCAAACGAATATTTTATGACAACTTGTTTAGGCTGCAAAATTTGTAAATATTACCCACAACTATAACATTATATCGAATCCACGCCTTATTATTCAAAATAACATTTAGAGAAAATTAAATTTTTATTCATAAAAGTTGGGGTCTTACATATTCTGCACGACAATTAATAATTGTGTAAATTAAGTTTGTATTTGAATTCTGTACCATGTATTTGGCGACTCCGAATGGGTTGTATGGACCTATTTTGGGGGTGTCGCAATAATTCAATTATATTTATTCTCACTTATTGATCTTATTGAGTTGATTATTATATTTTGTGCTTGATTAAATAATTGTTTGATAACATTAACAGTGTATGAGACGGAAGTACTTATATGTCATGCGTAACTTCGTTAGGAGTTTGTGCTTAATGAATCTGTTTTAAGTGTCTTGCACGAAAGTAGCAAAATAACTGAAATAGGTTTTTTTTAATCATTGAAAGATGTTAGTAAATTGATAAACAATCCTAGTTAGCAACTCATTGGATTAATTAAGTGGGAATAAGATAAAGCGATTATTGCAAAGCAATTGGGAAAATTGTATTCCTATGCTTTAATCATCTGGTAATCAATATTTGTCAGTTTAATTAGTTCTTAATTACTTTGTTTTAATCAACTTTCACAAATCAATTGGAGTGACTGTTTAAGTGGGTTAAATTGATAAAAACTTGTTAATTAGATTAATTGTTAGTAATTGTTCCTTGTGGGTTCGACACTCTTCTTACTTCTTTATTACTTGATTGACCGTATGCACTTGTGCATATTTGTCATTATATAAATTGGACAACTTTACACCAAAAAGGGCATCTAATAAAGACAAATCCTTTACAAGATGTAATATATCACTCACAAGAAATTTATTGCGGAAAAATATTTTCTTCACATGATTGCTCTCATTAGAATTCATCGCAATAGAGTATTTTTTGCTAAGTAGTAACTAAATTTTTTTGTGAATGGTATATTGTGAATAACTTTTTATTCATAAATTATATTTGGTAATTGAATATTGTTATTTAGTGAAAAGGTAGTTTCATTCACGAATAATATTTTAAGAACGACTATTTAAAATTTGTGAATAACTTTATTCCCTGACAAATAACATATTGTGACGAACAAATTTATTTAAAGAGATAAGATTTTCCTTCACTAACTATAAATTGAGAATCTTTCTTCAAATTAATGAGAGAAATTCCTACATTGATGACTAACTAATTAACTAGAAAAAATTTTAGTAAGGAAAATAATCTTCATTAATGTCCATTTTTCAAGTAAAATCCTTTGCAAATTATAAATTTGTAAATAAAAATTAATTAATAAATAATCAAAATTAAATTCATTGCAAATTATAATTAATTTTCAAATTAATGATTTCATATTTATTATTATTACTAATCTCTATACTGAAATATTAAATTTAATATTTCAAGTAAATATAAATAGCAAACTAATTGATAAACTAATACATAAAGAGCTAATAAAATCAATACTCCACATATAAATAGATAATGTTCGAGTCACGATGACTAAAAAATTTGTTATTGTATATTAGTCTCCCAATGACCATGGTACTTACAATATTTATTAAGTAACATAAGAAAACTGAAAGAATAACAACAAACTAGAATGAATAAAGTGTGTCGTGTTAAGTCTACTTCATCATCATTTTCTTCAAGAAAATCAAGGTTGGGCATGTAAACTTCAGAGAAACACCAAAATTCAATTTCAATGAGATGAGGAATAAAAAAAGATGAAATTGGTGAACTTAAATTAAGAGAGAGAGAGGGAGAGATTAATGAAGAATAAAGACAAAAATATAGCTATAAGTAAATACATCAATTGATTCATACTTGATAAATATTTAAAGAAAATTGGTACAGAGTACTTCTTGTCATAAATACAGTTGATTTAACCAGTTTGACCTCTGTCATTTTTCGGTACCCCGGCTCAACTGCTAATCTTAACCTGAGCACATCTAGCGGGTATGTAACCTTTCAAGACATAGAGTCAAATGATTAAACCGCTAAACGATCCAATGCTTCTCTCATGTATATTGCAACTTCAAGCATTTAGAAAGTAGAATTCCACTCCGAGATTATATCAGTGATAAACTCAAGTAAAGTTTCACCATCGTAAGGATATTCAATATATTTATATGCAAGTATCTTCTTCTTCAAGTCCCAATTATCATCAATATAGTGAGCAGTTTATGTGTATGCAAAGTTTTGATGCTTTCCTCTGTCTCCAATTTCCCTGTCCCAGTGTTTAAGTGGGGGGACACAAGGAGACAGGAAAAATGGGGACATAGGATCTGCTCTCGCTCTAAAGTCCATGTCAGTATTGAGGGTTACCTTACAAGAAATGTCATCAAAAAAATTCAACAACTTTGTCTTTTCTACTTGATGAATACTCAGGATTCCTGACCAAACTGTGTTCTGAGAGACTATACGAAATTCTGGATTTAAACCATGAGAATATATTTTTAATCATTCATGTTCAACCGTATTCAAAGGGTAGTTAGGCTTAATTATCATTGTTGCTAGATCCAACCTACTTTTCTCTTGATCAAATTTAAAAGGTTTAAGCTTAGGAGAACTAAGAAAACTACTCATTTCTAAGTCATCCAATATGTTTTCTCTTTAAATGGTTTCTCAAATGAGTAGTTCCGGATTTTCCAAACTTTTGATGTCAAGTCTTCTTTTAGCAATTTTCTCAATTTTACTTGTGGATTCATCAGATGGAGCTAATTGACTAGTATTAACAAACATTTTAGCTAGAATCTATATTGCATACAAGAAAAGAAAAGGTTATAATACATTTACACAGTTTCCATGTAAAAAAGGCCAAACCCCACAAAGAAATACATATGTAGATCATTTTGATATTAACTTTGAACTTACCGACTTTTAGTCCTAATAATGCATTTAAGGCCAATTAACTTCCCTTAGTAGGACCAAAATGCTTATTTTAACTATCACATGCATAACTCCCCTATAAACAAATATATGACTAAGGGATAATATAGTGGCTAATAATATTATTCATGTTATGACTATAGTCCATAGGATTGTTATCTATTTTTTAAACAAACATATCCTCAGTTTATTGGACAAGAGGCAGAGTGAAAATTATGAAACAGGACATCAACTCAAAGATAAGACTTTTTATATCTCAAAGGCTCTATGTTTCGTATAACATCTTCTCTAATAACATCAACCAATATTAAAAGCTGATTTCTGCATACCTGAAGTCTAAACGTGTAAACTGGGTTACTTAGAATGCCAGAGATATATCAAAAGTATGCAAGGGCAAATCAATAAGAAACCAGGAATACCATATTTTTTTCAAGGCTAAGAAGATCTTTACGTATACAAAGTGTGCATGAATATATCTTTACACTGAAAACATGGTTTCATGGAAAGTTGCATATTAATAACAGCTCTTTTTTCCCCTTCATTATGGTTAACATAATAATCAGTTGATGTATTAATCGGAGAAGTAGGAGTAAGACTAGAAGATGCTCAACTTGCAAGTTAGAGGTCTTAGTACAGTTTCATTATTCGTGTTCAATAATCACCCAAGACTCTAGTCACTCTACATTGTCGTGCCCTCGAACTCATCACCAGGAGAATCTCATCGATATTGATAAACTAAATAAATAAAAAAACACAAGCTTTTACATAGGCTAAAACTTGATTAATCACGAGTTTCTATGAGCAAGTGACCATTTAAAACAGTTTTTTTTTTCTTTTTAATTGGTAAAATCATGCAAGACAAACAAACACAGTTTCAGTTTTGATTAGTTTATTTGTAACTGAGCATTTTTCATCTTCTTCCTCTAATCAAGCTTTACAAAGCAACATATATTGAGATTCATTAGTGACCTAAATCTTAGTGGTGAGGGGAAATAAAATCTTAAGGACATGGATTACCCGTGTCAATCCTTTCTGTTCATATTATTATGTATTTTTTTTATTCTTTCAATCACAAGCTGTTTATTAGATATGTAAATACAGAATCGTTCAAAACCATGAACCAGGATTTTGTCAAGCTTGATCGTTTTGACTGAAACAATTTCAGTCGTTGGCATTTGGCAAGATAAACTGAAATTTCTACTGACAGTTCTAAAGATAGCGTATGTACTGGACCCTAACCTTCAGTCTATTCCAGAAGATCCCTAACCAGCAGAAGGTCAGCTACCAGACATTGATACAATTGGAGCACTGAAAAAACAGAGAAGGAAGAAGACTGAAAATGAAGAGCTTACTCGTGGACATATCCTCAACACACTGTTAGATCGTCTCTACGATTTCTACATCAATATTCAGTCACCAAGGGAGTTATGGCTTTGGAATTTAAATACAAAGCTGAGGAAGAAGATACAAAGAAAATATTTAGTAAGTATTTTGATTTTAAAATGGTTGACAATAAACCTATTTTGGAGCAAGTGCATGAGCTCCAAGTTATTGTTAACAAATTGAGGGTTCTTAAAATTATCTTGCCTGAAACTTTTCAAGTTTGAGCAATAATTACAAAATTACCTCCATCTTGGAAGAATTTTGCGAAAAAGTTGATGCATAAAGGACTTTTCCTTGATCAAATTCAGAAGCATCTGCATATTGAGGAGGAGGCCCAAAAAAGTGATGCTAAGAATTTGATTCAAGGACAATCGAGTGTAAATTATTTGGAGGCAAGATCATTTAAAGGGAAAGGACCTGGAGTTAAAAGGGATAATAATAAGTTCAAGCATCCTGGATAGAAAAATAAAAAACCAGGTTCTAATAAAAGAAAGGGTAAGTGTCATGTTTGTGGAGAAACGAGACACTATGCCAGAGAATGTAAACGCAAGAGCGGCTCTGCTAACATGGTTGAGGAGAACCTTGTTGTCATGGTTCTAATCTTAATCTTGACGTGACTATGATTTCTGAGGTTAACATGGCAAGTGAGCCTGATGGTTGGTGGTTGGACTCCGGAGCTACTGTCTATATTTGCAACAACTGAGAGATGTTTAAAACATTTGAAGAAGTTGTTGGACAGTAAGTTCAGATGGGAAATAGTTCAAGGGAAAATGTTAATAGTAAAGGAATTGTGAAAATTGACTTCACCTCCGGGAAGAAGTTGACCTTGCTCAATGTGTTGTATGTGTCCAAAAATTAGAAAAAAATTAATTTATGTTAATCTTTTAGGTAAGAAAGGTTTTAAAGTTTTTGTCAAGTCCGGCAAAGTCATTCTTTTAAAGAATGATGCTTTTGTTGGAAAGGGTTATGCTTGTAATGGGATGTACAAATTATCTATTAATAAAATTAGTTCTATTTTTGCTTATATTACTTGTGTAATTTCTTTGTGGCAACATATAAATTCAAAGAATTTGAAAAATATGCATGCAATACTGAACTTGAGAAATGTGAAATTTGTGTTAAATCGAAAATTGTGAGGAAACCATTTCCAAATGTGTATAGAGAATTACAATTGTTAGATTTAATACATACTTATATTTGTGAGTTAACTGAAATATTGATAAGGGGTGGAAAACGATATTTATTAGTTTTATAGATGATGCTAGCAGATATTGTTATGTGTATTTGTTAAGAACAAAAGATGAGGAATTTAACTCATTTAAAAAATACAAATCAGAAGTAGAAAATTAACTTGAGAAGAATTAAGATTAAAATTTTACGTTCTGATAGAGGCATGGAATATTGTTTGAATGCTTTTGATGCATTTTGTAAAGAAAATAACATTATACATCAAACAACTGCAACATATACACCACATGAACAAAATGGTTTAATAGAAAGAAAAAAATTGTGTATTTCATGATATGATTAATTGTATGTTAAATCATGCTTGTTTGCCAAATAATTTATGGGATGAGGCACTATTAACTGCTTATCATATTTTAAATAGGATTCCTAGTACTGTAATTAAAACTAGTCCTTATGAAATATGGAAAAGTAGAAGACCTTGCATAAATTATTTTAAAGTGTGGGGGTGTATAGCTTATTTTCGAGTTTCTGATCCTAAAAGGACTAAGTTAGGAGCTAGAGCTATTAGAAATATATTTGTTGGATATGCTGAAAATAGTAAAGCATACAGACTTCTTGATTTAGAGTCTAATGTTATAACTAAGTCAAGGGATGTGGAATTTTTTGAAAATAAATTCTCAAAAGATGTTGAGAATGTGGATATACCTAAACTTGATGAGCCTAGAGGTTCTATAAAGTTTAATGTTAAGGTTGGAGAACCTAGTGTTCCAATTCAACCAAGTGGACCTAGAAGGAGTACTAGAGCTAGAAAAGATAAAGAATTAGATGATAATTTTATTTATTCTCAGTTTTTATTATTTTTGGTGGAAGGGGACCAAAATAATGAGGTGGTAAATGAAATACCCTATATATATAGTCTTGAGACTGATCCTCATTTAAAGAAACTATGGCTTCTAGGGATGATGCCTTTTGGAAGGAAGCTGTGAATGATGAAATGGATTCAATCTTGGGAAACAATATTTGGGTATTGACAGATTTACCTAGAGGTTCTAAACCCATAGGGTGCAAATGGGTTTTTAGAACAAAATATAACACTAATGATACTATTTCTGCCTTTAAAGCAAGATTAGTTGCAAAAGGTTTTAGACAAGTAGAGGGTATTGACTACTTTGATATTTATGCACCGGTAGCACGAGTTACTTCCATTCAAATTCTTTTTGCTTTAGCTTCATTGTTTGATCTTTACGTTAATCAAATGGATGTTAAGACAACATATTTGAATGGCAATTTGAACGAGGAAGTATTGAAGGGTTTGTTGCTCCCGGAAATGAGGCTAAAGTATGCAAATTATTTGAGTCCCTTTATGGTCTAAAACATGCACCAAAACAGTGGCAAGAGAGATTTGATGTTGCTATTTTAAATTTTGGGTTTAAATATAATAGTGCAGATAGGTGCATAAACTCTAAATCCACTTTTGGCTATATGGTGATAGTATATTTGTACGTAAATGATATGTTGATCATCAGTACAAATATGATTGGAGTAAATGAGACTAAAAAGTATTTATCCTCTCTTTAAGATGAAAGACTTAGGTGAAGTGGATACTATTTTAGGCATCACAGTTAAAAAACATAGTGGGGGTTTTATATTAAATCAATCTCACTATATTGAAAAGATATTAACTAATTTTAGTCACCTTGAGTTTAAGGAGGTGCATACTCCTTTTGAGAATGGAGTTAAACCCAAAGAAAATAATGACAGAGCTATTGCATAACTAGAATACACAAGTGCTATTGGTAGCCTTATGCATGCTATGCACTGTACTAGGCTAGATATTTCTTTTGCAGTTTCTAAAATTAGTAGATATACAAGCAATCCTAATATTGATCATTGAAAGCTATTGGTAGGATACTTGGATATCTTAAAAGAACTAGTGGTTTAAGATTGTTCTATAATAAATTCCCTAGTGTTTTGGAGGGATATTCTGATGCAAGCTGGATTAATAGTGTGGGAGATAATAAATCCACAAATGGGTGAATTTTCACTCTTGCAAATGGTGTTGTTTCTTGGGCAAGCTGTAACAACCCCAAAATCCGACTTATAATTAAACCCAATCTTGTGTGTTAGCTTAGTCTCATTCTAGTTTTCGTCAATATAATTAATATTATAATTAATAAAATGCGGATAAATTTAAAATTTTTATGATTTTCTTTCTTATTACTTGAATCGTAACCTTTACAATTCATCTTACTTCAAAATCAAATATATGCTATGATTTATCTTCAATACATTAAACACAAGTATATAAAAATTTGACCTTCAATATGTACACCATTATTTTATACCTTTGTAACTGCAATCTAACAATCATATATACTATCTTTTATACATTGATATCATTAAACTAGTTACCAAGTAACTGTTCAATTATATCTCATATTCCAAGATAATTATTCATTATTTTACAACTCAAAGTTTATACAATTTTACTCATGTACATTATAAGAATCATTTTAAAAAAAAAAAATCTAATGAAAATAATAAAAAAAATTCTTTGTATCACGCTTGAAATCTTTATCGCCGTGTTTACTAGAGCATTTCATCTTTTAATATGCAAATACAATTATTTGCAAGTATGAGCGCGCGACGGCTCAACAAGTTCAACAATTTATACATTTCATGTTTCACGTAACAATTATGTTTTGTAATTTATTCGATGGTATTCATTTCATTTTATGCATTTCATAGATGGAACATAAAGCTCATGTAATGAATTTATATAAATATGCAATGTATATTTCATATTATGCATTAAGTACACATTTCTCAGTTTACATACATTGCATCTGATTTTAAACATTTAATACATGAATTCCACATAAATATATCACCAAATTCACACATAGCATCGAATTCCATTATCTAGTATGTATTGGCAATTTCAATATCATATAATTAACCAGATCACAAACTACTGTAAGAACTTGCCTTCGCGAAAGGTTATTGATTCTATTCCTTGCCGTCCACTTACAGCGTTAACAACTCACGTATCACCTATGTAATACAAATAAGATTATCACATAGGTTAATATATATGCTTTTCACAAATCTCAATTAAAACTCATGTTTTTTTCCAAGCTTAATAACTCATTTTTTAGCTTTACCAAATTTATTGGATTTAATAATATTATATGTATATAATATAAACTTTTATAAATTTTTAATTTTTAATATATAATAATATTTCTCACTTTAGTATATGTACTAGTAAGAGTACTATTATTATTGACATTGTTAATTTTATTAGGTAACTAATTCAAACACACATGTCCTGATCGGAACTTTTAGTTTGCCCAACCCTCTTTGAGGATAACAGGATATCCCACTCATGCTCTTTGGTGGATAATGAATTAATCATCTATTAGGTTTTACTCATTTTTCAAAATCAATAATATTTGACACCAGACTAAGGTTGTGTTTGTTTACATCTTAATGGCTCTGAATAGTTGTGCCTCTGATTCGGTCAGAGGCACAACTTGTTTGGTAAATATTTTTATGCATCTGAATACCTCTTGATAGATAAGATTCAAAAATACAGCTAAACCATTCAGAGTCCATCTGAGCGAAAATTTGATTTTTTTGGACAAAAATAACCTTCTCAAAATCTAACTGCAGATCGAAGACAAAATTTTTTTTGATACTTTTTTTTCATGGATCGAATCAAAAAGAACGTAGCTAGGAGATAAATGGATCACATGAAATTGAACATCACCCTCCATCACTTTCCTCATATTCATCCTTAATATTCAACAAATTACATGTAAACAAAAAGAGCAAAAATGGGGATGAGATGAGAGAACGCAGATGAAATAGAAATAACAAAATTGGGGATCGGAAAAGCTGAGCAATATAAGAGAATAATTAAACAAATTCATACTTGAAAAATGGTGGCCACATCGGATCAGAAGGCAACCATCATCAATGGTAAAGTAATCGCACAGACAATTCGATCTGAAATCACTTTTCCTTCTTCCCACTCTATATATGTAGCAAAAGATTTTACTGATGATTATAGTGAAAGTAGTATGCACACAAGCCAATCATGTTTGATGATAAAGCATATACTTTGTAACAATCTTATTCATTTATTAATAAAAAATATTAATTTATTAAAGGCTTTTAATTATCTACATGATGCTGTTTTATAATATGTGATAAACCCATAGTTTTAAGCAATGCTTTTAGAATAATGATGATGATCATTCTAATGAGATCTAAATTCTTAGAAAGCTTAAAACTAAAATAGTTCCCAATCGTTGGATTACTAAATTGGGGATTAGTGAATCCGGGATAGATTGGTACATATGTTGCTTTCTCGTTGGATGAGGATGATTGATCTCATGATCATTTTGTGGAGACACTAAAGCAAGTATGTAGGTGCTTATTAGAGAATAAGTTCCTTTGAACGTGGCTCGCTAAGGAATACCTAATGGAGTTTTACTTGCTTGTCAATAGGAATTCTCAGTAGTGATAGTAGACAAGTGATCCTTGGACTTGAGATCATCATAGTATCTTGTGTATGATGAGTTATACTTTGACTTATTCCTTAAGACCCTTAGGGTATATCAAAGGGTATGCTTGGGTATAATAAGTTGTACATGGAGATAATGTATGATCGATAAAGAATCTACCACTTATTAAAGAAGAGAAATGTCCTATGTGATTCGATAAATGACAACCCAAGTAGTCCTTGGTTGCGGCGCAGAATGAAATTAGAAAGGAGTTTCTAATTTGCATTATTTGAGTTGTGCATTTAAGGATCGAAATACATATAATTAAATAAAATAAGACTTTGATGTAATTTCATGTCTTATATTTAATTGGGACATCAGTATGGTGGAAGGATTGAATTGTACTGAGAACTATTTACTCAAAGGTTCTTTTATGATTAATGTTGAAATCTATATTATCCTGGAAAGTCGTTGATCGCTAGGAGGAGGCTTATCCCTATTGTAGAATAAATATTATTTATTTAAATAAATTAATTGTTTAATTTATTTATTTACATAAGATTAGAATTGTTCTAATTGATTTATTCACAATAGGTTTAATATGGAGAACCTAAAGGGTCACACCATAAAAGGAAGAATAATTATTTAAGAAGTTAATGGCATAATCGTAATAAAATGTTAAGTATATTTAATTTAATCTATGGTGATAGAATAAATTAAATAGCTTAATATTTATTATTTAATATTTAGAAATATTAAATATAAATTAATAAGAGGAGTCTTATTAATATTATTACAATTATTATTATTTTAATTTCTAAAAGAGTTTAGGAATTAATTTAATATAAGTACTCTCATTTATTCCTAATTGGATTAGGAAGGAAAATTAGTTAAAGGAGTTTAATTAATTATCCCTAATAAGATTAGGGAGCTTAATTAATTAAAAGAATTTAATTAATTAAATAAATCCCAATTCCTTAATTGTTAAGGTGGGTTGCCCACATCTATAAATAAGAGAGTCTTATTATGGGTGAGGTGGTTGTTGACTTTTTTTACAACATAACGTAATTCCAATAGTTGGGAGAGTACGTTCCTTTTCTATGAGATAGAAAACTAGGGTTTGAGCCAAATACCCATCTTCTTGAATTCTTATTATTCCTTGGTGGATCACCTCTAGAGGCCAAACACTTGGATGGCTAACGTTGATCAAAGGAAGGAACCAAACCGGTGAATTCAAGTTGAACGCGAAAGGATTTGGAGGTGAACTTGTACGAGGAAGCTCGATCTTGAGGGTATGATTTTATTCTTTATCTTTTGTTTAATTAATAATTGTGCATAAAGGGTGATCCGGGTATATGGTTTGTAAAATTTTAAACTCTGATTTTTACACGTTTCCGCACTTTTATGCAATTTGATTGCGTTCTTGAATATTACAAACCTAACAATGGCATCAGAGCCAAACCTTTATGTAAATTATTAATTATTTTAATTTGATATGTATATTGATATGTGTTTAGAACAATTTAATTGGGCATAATTTGTTTGTATAAAATTTAAAAAAAAAATATATATATAATCGCAAAACTGTTTGCGAAATTTTTTTTTTATATCTAGGATTCGCATGGCTATCTTGTTGGGTGAATAACAAAAGTTCTTCACGAAAAATCAAAGGAAGGCGATCCCATGTGCTACGTGACTTGGTCGAGTTTTTTTTTTTTAAAGCCACGGTTAACTGATGAATTCTTTTAAAACGTAATCCAAGTTCACTTAGAACAATAATAGTTATAAAACCTTTAAGAGAGATACACGTCTTTATAAAAAAAAAACCTTGTGTCTTTTTTTATAAAGGTACACAGAATATTATTCTTAATAATTGATTCTGTGTCTTTTTATAATCGTTTAATTGATTGTTCGCATATATAGTTATATATATATATATATATAATAGTTATATATATATTATTCGAATAATTTTAGAATTAAAATAAAGTTTATTTTAATTTTAAAATAGAAAGTTCATTTTAATCTTAAAATAAAAAGTTTATTTTAATTTTAAAATTAAATTTCATGCTAACTAATTAGAGTTGGAATTGGATTTCAAGATAACTAATTAGAGTTGAAATTGGATTCTATTTTTCCTTAAATAAAGGAGTTTATTTAGATATGAAATAAGATTTCATATTATTCAAAATAAAGGAGTTTATTTGTGAATAGGAAAGAAAATCCGTGTTTCCTTAAATAAAGGAGTTTATTTAGATATGAAATAAGATTTCATATTATTCAAAATAAAGGAGTTTATTTGTGAATAGGAAAGAGAATCTGTGTTTCCTTTAATAAAAGATTTTTTTTTATGGAATTGGATTCCATAATTAATTAAAATAAAGGAGTTTATTTTGATTAAAGATTTTGATTAAAATAAAATAGTTTATTTTATTCAAAATTGGATAAATTAAAATAAAATAGTTTTATTTTGATTTAAATTTGGATTAAAATAAAGGAGTTTATTTTAATTCAAAATTAGATTTTATACTAACTAAATTTGCCCATTAAATGATATCAATATATATATATTAAATGTTTATTATTCATGAGATGAATGTTATTTATTGATGGTGATGTGTATGATAATAAATGGGATTGATTATGGACTATTGACGATATGATTGGATTTTATTTTAGTTGGATGCATGAATGTATGGGTTTTTATTAAATGGGAATCACAGACTCGCCTTCTCTAATTTTTCCGAATATAAATTCTATCTCCTTCTATGTACTTCCCTCGATCACGATCAAGGTTTCTATTTATTTTAAATAGTTTTGTAATAGGAATAGTTAGAATTAATTTTGAAAAATTGGAGAGCAAGAAGCGCTTGAAGACCAGCTTTGTAATGGGGCAGGGTTTAAATGTAATAGTTATATTTAAATATTATTTCTTGCACCCCTAGGGTTTGACCTTTTGGTTCACTTGGTGGCTCTAGTGAACCAAACTAGAATAAAAGTCCATAATCAATCCGGGTAGAATATAGTATTCTATATGTGCATGCTTATACTATATATATTATATATTATGCAAACATGCTTCGCATGTTCATTATATACGACGCGTATTTTATATATATATATGTAATGCCGCTTAAACAAGATGAGACAAATTAATAACAAACCCTCAATTTATTATATTAAGTCCTAAGCGTTCAAAGATATTTGGAATATCGAGCGTCGCCTTTCTAGCATGATAAAATTAATAGAGTATCAAATATTTAATATGAGTTTGTTGTGTCACCACAAGGCAAGTATTAAGTATTTAAGATGTTAATTTATCACATTTGATGCTTATAAAGAAAATTGAACAATATTGTTTTCTTGTGTCACCACAAGGATGATATTTTCTTTTTTGAATATATGGAGTGCTAGGTCGGACTTAACTTGGATAATTTTGATTCGGATGTGCCACCACTTGATCAAAATAATCTAAGAGGCAAAAAGAAAAGGAGTTGCATAGTTGATGTAATTGACAAAAGTTGTCTACCTATTTATTTATATATAGTTTGTTGTGTCACCACAAGGCTATATACATTTGAAATGGGATCCTTATCCTCACTAGCAAATATTTAATTAGATTTTGCTTAGAACTATATAAGTGAGGGTAATATAGTTTGAAGAAAATAGTGGGAGATACCAATTTAAAACAAGACCTAAATTATTTTGGTAATTAATAAAAGAATGTATGTTAAAATGTTGTTAATTACAAATTCATTTACATAATTTTACAATGTCTAAAATTACTATCACTGCGAAGCATATTAGATGCTAAATTAACCGGGAATCAATTAAATGGATTGGTTAAGGAATTTGAGAATAGTTCTCATAGGTTGAAAAAGCTATCTTATGTCATGTCCCTATATCCTCGCAATGGTTGCGCACAATGCCTCTGAGGAAGACATTGCTACTTTTAGAAAGTGGCAAGATGATGCATGATTGGCTCAATGCATCATGCTCGCATCTATGAAGTAATGAGCTTGAGCCTGCCACAAGATGAAACTATGGATGCTTCTACTATATTCCCGCACATCAAGTAGTTGATGGTGAGGAAAGTAGGACTAATAGATATCAGATATCTAAGGAGCTCTTCCGATCTAGAATGACCGATGACACTACAGTACAGATAAAAGTCCTTAACATTATCAATTTGATTGATTAATTAGGACAACGAGTTTTGTCATGGATGGAGAGTTGAGCCAAGATTTGATCTTGCACTCACTCCCGGACTCCTTTCACAATTGTTGTGAATTTTTCATATGAACAAGCTAGATATCAGCCTCATTTGATTTGCTTAATATGTTGAAAAATGTTGAGTCACTTTCCAACCAAGAAAGACCAAGTCTTCTTGGTAGGGGCAAAAGGATCTTCCGAAAGAAGAAAGATTCAAAGAAGGTAAATAGAAAGGCAAAATAAAGGATAATAAGAACAAAAGCGTCACGGATAGCAAAGGAGTTTGCTTCCACCGCTATAAGCTCGGACTTTGGAAAGAAAGCTGAGAAGCATCTTGTAGAGGTTAACCAAAGAAGCTTAGTGAAGTTTGATAATAATCTGATTTTGTTCATGATTGAAATAAATTTTCTTTAAGTCGAGGTTCTACTTGGGTATTGGATCCGACTTTGGTTATCATAAATATAGATTTATGAAGGGACCAAGCGTAAGTAGAAAGCTAAATAAATATAAGTAATCCTACGTATGCGGGAAATGTAGCAAAAGGTTGCCATATTAGCCATAGAAACTTATAGTTTAGCAATACTACGAGCAAATCTATTAAGTCGATAAGTTGTTATTGTATTCTAGTTCTTGTTAAAATATTATTTCCATTTTATTGTTGACAATGAAATCTTTGGTATTATAATTAAGAACAATTGTTGTTCTATTTATAATAATAATGTTTTGTATAGAAATGGAATATTACTTAATAAATTTTGTATACTTGACTTACATGAAAATAATTTTGCATATTGAACAAATTAGTATAAGAAAAGGAGATGATCATTCAAAGAGTTGAATGTGTGTATTTGCTAAAATACAAGTGTGAATTATTTGAAAGGTTCAAAGAATTCGGAAGTGAAACAAATTGGCAATGTATTAAGATTCTTTGATTAGATCGAGGAATAAATACTTGTCTGCGATAAGTTTCTGGATCATCTCAAATGGTTTTCTCATAATGGACACATCCCGACACGCAATAATTGATTGATGTATCTAAATGAAAAATCGTACCTTGTTGGGCGTAGTGCGGTCCAAAATGATTTTTCCGACATTCCGGTATCCTTACGGGATAATGTCCTAGAAATGGGTGACATATCTACGAAAATGGTAACCTCAAAATCAAGCCCCAAGACTCCATAAAAGTTATGGATGAGGAGGATTCCTAATCTTAAGTATGTTAAGATAAGGGTTGTCCAACTTATGTGAAAAGGTTTCAAAGGATAAGCTTGGGACAAGATTTGACATGTCTGATTTGTGGGACATCCTAAAGTAAGTTTAGGGTATATGTTCTATAATTCTACTTAGCAAAGGTGTTTGTTCTGAAACACATTTGCCTTACAAGATAAATGTGTTTATCATTAAAAAGGGGCTAGTGAGAGGATAATAGATCTTGAAGAGTTCAAGAACCACAAAATACTATAAGTCAAATAAGAGGAACACGTAGATAGACCTATTATACCACAGTTGAATCGTAAATCGGAATAGTACCAAAGATACCAGGAGGTATGGATTCATCATGGATGATGATGATGAGGTACACATCATAGAAGATGATGATCCGAGTTACATTCGATGAGGTAAGACTTCTAGTGTGTACAAAAGGGTCAGTGGGAGCGTCGTGAAATTTCTAGTATTATATGTTGATATACTACGGATGAGGAATAACATACCAATGCTACAATCAGTAAAGATAAAGTTGTCTAAACATTCCTCCATGAATGATTTGGAAGAGTATCTTAATTGAGGATATAAATCTATATAGATAGATTTAAAAGGATGCTCAACTTAACCTAAGGAACGTATATTCATTTGATGCTAAAGTCGTTTAGCATGGCAAACTCCAAGAGATGTCTCATGTTGATGAGCTATGGAGTGTATCTCTCTTTATAGTCCCCTGGACTCACGAAAAGAAAGATCGCATGAGTGACTATCATGTATGCAATGAAATATACAAGATCTAATGTTGATCGGTCATATTTCGAGAAGATCACCGTAAAGGCGGTGAAAAACATCTTAAAGTACTTATGCGGCACTAAGGATGTGATCATATTTATGGTGGGTCCGAATTAAAACTAGAGGGCTTTACGGACTCAAGTTTTTCGAGCACAAGACCAAGACGATCGAAAATCCACTTTAAGGTAAAGTGTTACCTTGAGCAGTGGTGTAAAGAATTTGAAAGGTTCCAAATAGCAAAAGGTTCTTTGGTTTAATGATAAAGACAAAGTATATAGTCGTAAATGAAGTCGCAAGTTGATTGTTTGGATGATAAGTTCATTCTGAGAACTAGGAATAGTTCCTAAGTCTCATCTTGGATCTAAACATGTGTTGTAGCACTTTCATTTGATTATAGGAATCATTGAAAGATGGAAAATCACTATAGAGATAGTGAACTCTCAAAACAACATACATATCCATTAACTAAAGCTTATCCAATAGCGGGATAATCGCCACTTAGAGAAGAAGAGTATGAGATACCATGACGATTTATCGACTTTAGTGCAAGTGGGAGATTGAAAGTAGTATGCACACAAGCCAATCATGTTTGATGATAAAGCATATACTTTGTAACAATCTTATTCATTTATTAATAAAAAGTATTAATTTATTAAAGGCTTTTAATTATCTACGTGATCTTTGTTTTATAATATGTGATAAACCCATAGTTTTAAGCAATGCTTTTAGAATAATGATGATGATCATTCTAATGAGATCTAAATTCTTAGAAAGCTTAAAACTAAAATAGTTCCCAATCGTTGGATTACTAAATTGGGGATTAGTGAATCTGGATAGATTGGTACATACGTTGCTTTCTCATTGGATGAGGATGATTGATCTCATGATCATTTGTGTGGAGACACTAAAGCAAGTATGTAGGTGCTTATTAGAGAATAAGTTCACTGAACGTGGCTCGCTAAGGAATACCTAATGGAGTTTTACTTGCTTGTCGATAAGAATTCTGTAGTGATAGTAAGACAAGTGATCCTTGGACTTGAGATCATCATAAGTATCTTGTGTATGATGAGTTATACTTTGACTTATTCCTTAAGACCCTTAGGGTATATCAAAGGTATGCTTTTGGGTATAATAAGTTGTCGTGGAGATAATGTATGATCAATAAAGAATCTACCACTTCTATTAAAGAAGAGAAATGTCTATGTGATTCGATAAATGACAACCCAAGTAGTCCTTGGGTTATAGTAATGAAATTAGAAAGGAGTTTCTAATTTGCATTATTTGAGTTATGCATTTAAGGATCGAAATACATATAATTAAATAAAATAAGACTTGTGATAATTTCATGTCTTATATTTAATTGGGACATTGTATGGTGGAAGGATTGAATTGTCTGGTAACTATTTACTCAAAGGTTCTTTTATGATTAATGTTGAAATCTATATTATCCGGAAAGTCGTTGATGATCATTAGGGAGGCTTATCCCTATTGTAGAATAAATATTATTTATTTAAATAAATTAATTATTTAATTTATTTATTTACATAAGATTAGAATTGTTCTAATTGATTTATTCACAACCGGTTTAATATGGAGAACCTAAAGGGTCACACCATAAAAGGAAGAATAATTATTTAAGAAGTTAATGGCATAATCGTAATAATATGTTAAGTATATTTAATTTAATCTATGGTGATAGAATAAATTAAATAGCTTAATATTTATTATTTAATATTTTAGAAATATTAAATATAAATTAATAAGAGGAGTCTTATTAATATTATTACAATTATTATTATTTTAATTTCAAAAGAGTTTAGGAATTAATTTAATATAAGTATTCTCATTTATTCCTAATTGGATTAGGAAGAAAAATTAGTTAAAGGAGTTTAATTAATTATCCCTAATAAGATTAGGGAGCTTAATTAATTAAAAGAATTTAATTAATTAAATAAATCTCAATTCCTTAATTGTTAAGGTGGGTTGCTTACATCTATAAATAAGAGAGTCTTATTATGGGTGAGGTGGTTGTTGACTTTTTACAACATACGTAATTCCAATAGTTGGGAGAAGCACGTTCCTTTTCTATAGAGAGAGAAAACTAGGGTTTGAGCCAAATACCCATCTTCTTGAATTCTTATTATTCCTTGGTGGATCACCTCAGAAGGGCCAAACACTTGGGTGGCTAACGTTGATGAAAGGAAGGAACCAAACCCGGTGAATTCAAGTTGAACGCGAAAGGATTTGGAGGTGAACTTGTACTTGAGGAAGCTCGATCTTCAAGGGTATGATTTTATTCTTTATCTTTTCGTTTAATTAATAATTGTGCATAAAGGGTGATCAGAGTATATGGTTTGTAAAATTTTAAACTCTGATTTTTACACGTTTCCGCACTTTTATGCAATTTGATTGCGTTCTTGAATATTACAAACCTAACATATAGTTGGTATTTGAAGTATGTGATTAATGTTTATGTACCAGAAAACTGATGCGGCGGAAGAGGGTATTAGGAGGGAGGAGGAGGAGAAATGGGAAGGGGAAGAAGCTGAGTTGTTGAAGGGAAGGAAGGGTTAAAATTGTAAAATACTATTATTTAGACATTTTGAAAAAATTAATTATCAAACAACATTTTTTCGTTCAGATACAATTTGATTCAGATGCTCTACATTATTCAGATGTCTAAATTATTCAGATCTTAACTTTCAATTTTATCAAACACAACCTAAGTTACTTTCTTTTATTAATATGAACTTTGAATATCATATAAGCAACGACCGGTCAAAAACTATATATATATATATATATATATATATATATATATATATATATATATATATATATATATATATATATATAGGTTGGATCAGTCCAGGACTCATGGACAAAATTCGGACCTTTTTTTTTTTGCTTTTTTTTTAAAACAATTTAAAAAATAATAATTATGAAACTTGAATTTTTACATAATACAGTGTTTTGGGTGTGATTTGGATACATATAACAAAACATGTATGTACAGTCTATGTATAGGTATCCAAATCACACCCAAAACACTGTATTATGAAAAAATTTCAGTTCCATAAAATATTAAATATTTTTTTTAGTTGTTTTTAAAAAAAGCAAAAAAAAAAAAAATTGGTCCATTTTTGATTAGGTCCGGACTCCCGGACCTGATCAGTTCTGTATATATATATATATATATATAGAGAGAGAGAGAGAGAGAGAGAGGCCGGATCAGGCCCGGACTCCCGGACCGGACCAAAATCCAGAATTTTTTTTTTTTTTGCTTTTTTTTTTTAAAACAACTAAAAAAAATAAATAATATTTTATAGAATTGAAATTTTTCCAGAATGTCTGATTGTTTTGGGTGTGATTTGAGTGACGTATAACAAAATATGTATATGCGATCATGCAGCATTGTACCATCATTTTTAGTATAGGTATTCAAATCATGTCCCAAAACATTGTTTTCGAGCCCATAAAATATTAAATATATTTTTTAGTTGTTTTAAAAAAAAAAAAAAAAAAAATTGGTCCGTTTTTTATCAGATCCGGACTCCTAGACCTGATCCATTCTATATATATATATATATATATATATATGCTTAATTCAACTCAGCAGAACTTAACTAACAGTGCTCTATTCCACATCATTCTTTGTTTAGCAATAGCCATTCTTTCGCAAAACTATATATAATACAATAATTTTTATAAATTGTACTCATTTAACTTCATCGCGTCACAATGCAACTTAAAACGAACTCAATACGCCGAACAGCGCAACAGCAGCTGGTGGTAGCGTGCACGCCCAGCTGCTGCTACTGCAGTCCATCATTCACTCTAGCCTACTTCGTGATTTATAACCGTGCATCCAATTAAAACCAACTTTTAATATGTTGTAGATGGTATGACATACTATTTTTTTTTAAATACAAACCAGCTCAAAAGATCAATTTAAACCATATTTACATGGGCTGAAATTTGCCCTGTCACACTTTTTTAAACCAAACTTCGTTTATTTAATTTTTCGTAAAACAGTTCTTAAACCCAGTTCAACTTGCACAACTTACTTGAACTACTCCAATATACATATATATAACCTTTCTTGATAATATCCTTGCTCCATTCTTTTTCTTTTTAAACTAAACAGTTGAGGAATTTTATCAAACATGACTTGTGCAACCATTTTAGGACAGAGTTCATAGATACTTGGGGAGTTTTAAACCCAAAATTTTCCATCCTTATTTCTCCAAATTACCCTGCACAAAACCTCCTTACAATTCACAACCCATTCAACATATTAATCGCAACAGCAACCATCATGATTCATGAACCACACTTGTAACTAAATCTTATACTAGAATAGCCAAGAACAAGAAACTTACCTTAAATCCTCTTTGAATTAGATGATATTTATCTTTTAAGAACCACATTATGCAGTCTCTTCTTGCTCGAAATCCTCTTCAATCAACACACTTCTACACTACTTGGTCGACTGTTGCTAATTGCCGAACATGGAAAGAATTTAGCCAGCTCTTAGTTTATTTATAGCACTTGGTTCATACAGAACTTAGAGAGAATGTAATGGGTCTGTTAGGGAGTAAATTTAGTAGAGAGAATAGCTCTCAAATAGCTTCTATTAAGTCGGCTAACAGCTCATGCTTGACTGATAGCTTAATGCATTGGTAAGACCTCCTAATAATTCCACCTCCTGCTTACTAATTGAATCATCAAAACCCACTAACAAAAACGTTACATTTAATATTTGGAGTAAAATATTTCTCTAAAATATATTATATTAAGGGGCGGAGGAGTATTATTATGAGAAATTTGATGTTATCACTGATCCCCCTCACTTGTTAGAATCCGACTATACTCAGCATAAATTTATTGTTCTGGACCATGTTACTCAAATAGAGTTATGTACAAACAAAGTTTATATATTACAAAGTAAACCACTCAAGTTGAGTGTGCATCCATTATACATGTATGTCTTCAGTTTATCTTCTCTGTCACTAATTTTCAGCATCATCTTCTGTATTGTCTCGATTACCATCACTATTATCAGCATCATCTTATGTATTACCTTATTACAGTCACTATTATTAGAATCATCTTCTGTATTGTACTCTTGATTACCATCACTATTATTTGCTTATTTTCAACTCTAGAAAAATATCATATATATAAAAAAAATACAAGAATGTATGAGCGACCATGAATAATTTCTCGACATAACATTGATACACGGGGTTGAATAAGAATATAAGAGTAATCCACTATATCCACGTAAATGACAAGAAAAAGTTTATACATAAATTCGTAGAATATATCATTTTCTTTAAATTAGTAAAGGTGCCCGAACATAGAATGAATTACAAGTTCTTCTTTAAACATGGAATTATATTTTTCAAAAACCCAAAATGTAAATAGACATATATAGTCGTCATTTTCTTTTGAGATTGAAATAATATATATATATATATATATATATATATAGTCCAGCTCACCCTTTATTTTACATATTATATTCACCCCTTTAGCGATTTAAACGACAGGATGACAATTTTGTCCGCCTCTATATTAGAGAACCGTCGTCTTAACTTTTAACGACGGACAACATATAGCGACAGATCGAACTTATAGCGACGGACCGAACCGTCGCTCGGTCTGTCGCTAAAGGGAGTATGCAAGGTATGTAAGATCAAGGGGTAAGCCCTTGATCCTTTCCATATATAATAGTCGAAGACTTGTAGGAATGAATGTTAGCTACATTTACATACCTCCTTCCGGTCGGCCACAAGTAATGTTTGCAAGTATTTGTTGAGGTCCGTACATTCTATAGCTTTCCTGTCAAAGTAACGTTCCCAAGTGATGACATAAAATATTTTGAACTTGGGGGCGTGGTTAATTATCGGCAAGTGAAATTTATCATCAGGGGACACTTTATTAGTTTAACTCTTTTTAATGATGGCATATGAAATATATATCTCGCACTGCCACAAAAACTTTTGAGCACCGGTAAATCCACAAGATGAATTGACTTCAGCCGAGGAAATACACAAGATAAAATCTCATCTTCAACATCAGCATGTGCATTTGTTCCGGTTGCAACCATTTTCTTATTCCCTAATTCATTCTCATCCCTCACAATTTCTTCCATCTTCTCACACCTAAATACAAACAACTCTTCCAGCGGTTGGAAATTAGTTTTAGCCAGAGAACATGTGAAAAGGGTCGAGAGGTTACAATTTACAACCTCGAGCCTCTTTAATCTTCGAAAACACAGAAGATCATGAATTCCATGGTCACCAGGAAGATTAGCATTTACCCCCATAAGCTCAACTAAATCGCTCACGTGGACGGAATTCCTACCACCCGCAGTTCCTCTAAATTTTGTAACCTTTAACCTTACAAGCCAGCTGGGCGGAAAAACTGGATATAATTTGGTATTGCATATTCTTAGGCTTCTTAATTGGTAAGCTGAGTCGCCTAAACTTATCTCTTCCAAGGGAAATGAAAGCGAGATGTCAAGATTCATTAACCTTGGAAATGAAACCTACAATACTAATGCATTTCATAAGTATAATTAATTAATTATAAAAACTACAAAGATTCATTTGTAAAGAAGACAAAGAGCCTGTTTGTTGAAGCTAGCGGTGAGATTACTGCGTGCGTCAAGATAAATGGTTTTTAATAAGCTATGTGCGGTTATTGAAGGTTACTACATGCGCGTAAGCCAGTATATGTAAATGGCATGCAGCCAATATTATGGTTTGGCTTCCTAATAACTTGATGTTAAACATTCAATTCAAAATAATTTGACAATGGCAGTCGTCTCCAAGGTTATATAGTCAATGAATCTTAAGGCTTAGATTGCCTAATGTGAGATTATACAGTTAGTCCAAGTTATACATTTCTAACACTAACTAGATGTTAGTATACATAGATTGCAAAAAATTACTTCGTTGCACTCATTTAACATAGTCATATGTATCAATTAAATTTTGGCCTCAAGTTATAGGTGCAATCCTGAAAAAGCCATAAAAATAGCTTGGCAAGTTTAGATTAAGGTGGATCTCAAATACGCAATAAATAAACAAGCCGCAGAGCAAATTCTGTTTTCTAAGTTTTGATGCATAAAGAGAATCATGATTCCAATCAGTTGGTTTTGGGCAGCCTTACAACAATGAATTGTATTTGTATAGCTAGAGAGTGAATACTTGTATAACAACAAGTCACCGAAATATAATTCTCTAGCTATATCAATGGAACTAATTCGTATAGGACTATCTAAATGGACTGTCCAGAACCAACTGCGTGGAATCCAAATCCGCAGAAAGACTTTGTGTCAAGAGTAATTTTAAATGATAGTTTGGAAGCAAAATAGTTAAACAATAATTCCCTTCATGTGTGTACCTTTCGTAATAAAGAGGGTTGGTGTTGGTGTTGGTCAGTATTAGTTCCCAAGGATCTAGTGCACCAGAAGTTATCGAGCTTTGGCACATTCGTGAGCGTAGAGTTGTTAGAGTTTTCAGAATAAGGAAGATGATCTCGCTGGCGGAACGTTCTTGATCTTCTGTCGTTGCTGTTATTGCTCCATTAACAATACATTTTAGTGAACTGCAGTCTTGTACGTCGAGGGTTTCCATATTCTATAACAATTGAAGCATGGTGAAGGGAATCACATTCTCATTGCACGAGCTCACGTTCAAGATCTTTAATTGAGGGAATGAAACCTGCAACATCCAGTGAAAGTAAACTTATTTTACTATCAATGTACATTTTTTGTTTCTAATTTGGCATTAAAAAGTTGAAGAAGCATGCATACCATGGCATTAAAAGAGAGTGGATTGGGAATGTAGAGGTGTTCGGGTTCCTATCCGACAACATATTTATTATATATTTGCAATAGAAGAAACTTTTGAGCCCTCGGCACAATCAATCAAGATCAGTTTTAAGTTGGGAAATTCTATGATATCCTCTTCTTCCTCCCTTGGGCGTATAATTTCTTCCATCATCCGACAATCACTTATGGTGAGCTTCCGAAGTTGCACAAGACGTCTTGCAGTTGAAGGGCAAAAGAAGTATTTAAACCCGGATTTCTGAATTCGTAATTTAGTTAATTTAGAGAAAGACCTCATTGGTTGATGTTGTTGGTATTATGCGGAAGCCTGCTAATTCCTAGATGCTCCAAGTCATCACATCCCGAAATTGATAGCTTCGCCAAGTTTGTAAAGGCTTCTCCTTCTCCTTCTCCAACTCCATGGTTGAAATACATTCACCCTCTCCAACTCCATGTATTCAACACTTTCTAACAAGATTTCTAAAGAAGACGACCTGCCCCCCCCCCTGCATAGCCACTCTGGATAGACGTAATGCTCTTTTTGGGAGGAATGCTAGCTGATATATAAACATTTAATTAACCTCAAGAGGCAGTTTTTTTTTGAAGGAAAGGGAGGGTCAACCTACTTTGATAAACATCACGGAATATGTCCCAAGCCGCTGTTTTTCCAACTCTAGAAAAAACAAGAATGTAAGAGCCAGCATGAATAATTTCTCCACATAACAATTACATACCATATTACAAGGGAAGGGGTGAATAAGAATATAAGTGTGATTCACCATATTACATACCACAAATAGTTATCCACGTAAATGACGAGAAAAGAGTTCATACATAAATTCGCAAAAGAATTATTTTAATATATAGTAACAAATCAAAATTAATTAGGAAATGAATGAATGTTAGTTGCATTTACATATCTCCTCCTTCCGGTCAGTCCACAAGTAATGTTTGCAAGTATTTGTCGAGGTCCGTACATTCTTTCCAACTCCAACGTCATCAGAATTGTGAACTTGGGGGCGTGGTTAATTGTTGGCAAGTGAAATTTCTCATCAGGGGACAATTTCGCAATAAAACTCTTTCTAATGACGGCATATTAAATGTATATCTTCCACTGCCGCAAAAACTTTTGAGCACCGGTAAATCCCCATCTCAATTCTCTTCAGCCGAGATAATTCACAAGACAAAATCTCATCAGCAGCATCAGCCATTAAATTCATATTCCTTCATTCTCATCCTCACAATTTCTTCCATCATCTCACAGCTTCCTATAGTCAACTCTTCAAGCTGTTGGAGATTAGTTTTAGCCAGAGAACATGTGAAAAGAGTCGAGAGCTTACAATCTTCAACAGTGAGCATCTTTAATCCTCGAAAGCACAGAAGATGATGAATTCCATGGTCACGAGGAAGATTAGCATTTACCCCCATAAGCTCAACTAAATCGCTCGCCTCGGACGAAATTCCTCTCACCCACAGTACCTCTAACCTTGGAAATGAAACCTGCAATACTAATGCAATTCGTAAGTATAATTAATTAATTATAAAAACTACAAAGATTCATTCGTAAAGAAGACGAGTAGCCTGTTTGTTGAAGCTATATAGCGGTGAGATTACGTACTGCGTTGAGAATCTACATACATTTCTAACACTAGCTAGATGTACGTACCTTTTGTAATATGGAGGGTTGGTGTTGGTCAGTATTAGATCCCATGGATCTAGTGCACCACAAGTTGTTGATATACTGTGAGGCTTAGAGTTTTAAGAACAGGGAAGACGATCTCGCTGCTGGAACCTTCTTGATCTTCTGTCGTTGTTGTTTTTGCTCCATTAACAATACATTTTAGTGAACTGCAGTATTCTACGTTGAGGGTTTCCATATTCTGTAACCTTGAAGCATGGCAAAGGGAATCACATTCTCCAACTTATCGCACAAGCTCACATCCAAGATCTTTAATTGAGAAAATGAATTCTCTGTGTGACATTGTGGTTCCCATATCTCTATTACATTTTTACACCAAACATTGTCAATCCCTTTAGACGGGGAATGAAACCTGCAACATCCAGTTAAAGTAAACTTTTTTTGTTATCAACACATTTTCATTGAAGTGATTCATAAAGTTGACTACTATTATCAACATATTATTATTACAAAAATATATTTTTGCTACAATATCCTCCCTCTAATTATTGTCATCTACTAATAATACTAGTGAGTGTCGCCTAAATATATATTATTTGTCTTCTAATTTATTTTTAACTTCATCTCTCCAACTATAAAATTCTCCCATATTTCAAAGGCACGCATCTCTTCATTACATATATATACTCCTCTTTTTCCAAATTATAAGATAAATATACACTTTTTAAAAGTTAATTTGTGATATTTGCAAATTCAAAATTGAAATAATTCTTTTAAGTTTTGAAAACAATAAAACTTATAACTAGTAGTATTTTTTAGGTAGTTTATGATATTCATAATTTTATTAACATAAACTAAATGAATTCATTCATGCAAATTTTTTTTTGAAATTGACTTTTTTTCAATATTTGTTTTATAATTTAGAAATAATTTATAAGAATCGGGGTATATTTCACAAGTTTTTTAATTTTGTTTCCTATTTTTAATTTAATAGCTTGAAAAATAAAATTTTGTGAAAATTAAAGAAAAAAAAGAGAGAAATTAGAAATTTAAAAAGTTGAAGAAGCATACCATGGCATTAAAGAGAGAGTGGACGGGGAATGTAGAGGTGTTCTGATCCGACCACATATTTATTATCTTTTTGCAATAGAAGAAGCTTTTGAGGCTCGGCAGATCTACAAGATGCATATCTTTTAAGTTGGGAAATTCTATGATTTCCTCTTCTTCCTGCTCCCTTGGGCGTATAATTTCTTTCATCATCCGACAATTACGTATGGAGAGCTTCCGAAGTTGCACAAGACGTCTTGCACTTGAAGGGCAAAAGAGGTATTTAAACCCGGATTTATGAATTCGTAATTTAGTTAATTTAGAGAAAGACCTCATTGGTTGATGCTGTTGGTAATTCTGCGGAAGCCTGCTAATCCCTAGATGCTCCAAGTCATCACATTCCGAAATTGATAGCTTCGCCAATTTTGCAAAGGCTTTTCCTTCTCTAACTCCATGGTTGAAATATGTCTGGAAACCATTCACCCTCTCCATCACCATGCATTCAACACTTTCTAACAACATTTCTAAAGAAGACGACCTGCCCCCCTGCATACCCACTTCGGCTAGACGTAACACTCTTTTTGCATCTCTTGATGGTAACCTCCCAAAGAGTTCATCATCAGGAGGAGTTATATCTATAACATATCTAAGTAGCTTCTTGCATATCTTTTCATTTGGTAAAAACATGACATCTGGTAAAACAATATGTAAAGTCGTCAAGTTTGTCAATTTACTTAGCTCATGGTGGATGGGATTGGGGTCTTCTTCTTCTTCTTCTTGGGGTCCATCCCTCGGACTGAACCCTCTTGGAATATACAATTCCTCTAGATTGGATAGACTTGATAGAAGATGTCGTGGCATTATCATGTTTTTGCAATAATTTTTACTCATATCCAATAGTCGAAGACGTTTCAACTCTCTCAACTCTAGTGACAGCTCTTTAATATCACGATCAAAGATGATAAGCATTTCCAGATTTTTTAATTCCTTGATCAAAGACATGTTCCGATCTGCATTGTGTAAAGATAACATACGGAGGTTGGTTAGGCTTTGAAGAGATGGCGGCGAGTTAGAGTTAGACCGGACATTGAGAACCAATACTCTGAGTTTTGGAAACCCACTGAAAAACCAGTCTGGAAATTGTTCACCTTCTTGATAGGTTCCCAAATTCAGCACTAGTGTGTGGAGTTCTGGACATGCGAGATCATCTTCCGGAGGAAAGTAATTGATACCCTCAAAACTTAATGAGATCAATTTTCGATCCTTATAGTCCACATCTGGCCACTCCGTGCCACTTTTTTCCAAGAACGCGTATTCTGGGTTTTTGGCTGCTACAGATTTTGCAACATCTCTAATAATATCGTGCAGTTTTACTTTAGTGTCGTCGTCGTCGTATGGCAGCAACAAAGAAGAATTTTTGAGAGCTACAACCATGGACCTCACCCTATCCCTTGCTTTTTCTAGTGTATCCAAATCCTCAATCAACCTATTTCCTTTCACAAGTCTCGCCAATTCTTCAATTGAAATAGCAGCATCTTCGGGGAACACAGAACAAAGAAAAAGGCATGACTTTGCATCTTTTTGTAAATGATTGAAACTTAACTCCAGGCCTATATACACTTTTGGATCAATACCATCAATGTTTTCGAGTTTGGAATCTTGGAGTTGGTCAAGTGCATCCTTCCACGAATCATGCGGTTTGCCTTTGAGTGCTTTTCCAACAGCAACAATCACGAGTGGTAAACATGCACATTCCTTACACACCTTTTTTGCCAAAGATTCATCATTTAAAGAGTTAATAGTAGAACTACCCACATTCTTTATGAACAGACCCCAACCTTCCTCTTCTTTCAAGACCTTAATCTCAATAGGATCTTTGCATTTGTTTTTAAAGCATACATCTCGTTTCCGAGACATCAACATGATCTTACAACCCTTGCTTCTACCGTCTGCAAAAGGAACTGCTATTTGTTTAAAAGAAGTTCCTCCCAGACGTTGTCAAACAACACAAGGATCTTGTTCCCTTTCGTGGTCAATCTATTCGCCAATAGAGAAGCTCTCATCTCCTCGTTCACTTCCGATGGTAGGTGCAAATTCAAACAACTTGCAAGCTGCTCTTGCAACTTTCTCACATCCAACTTTTCCCTGCTGACGTCTGCTCGTGCAACCTCATCAAAAATTCGATCCCTCCTAGCTTGCTTCCAGGCTTGTTCCATCATTCTCGTCTTTCCGGCACCTGCCATTCCGTATAGACCAACAACAAAACCAGCATCTTTGTTGTTAAGCGCCTCCAAGATCTTCTTGTAAGCATCTTCTCTTGATTCAAAGCGCTCATAATCGGCGTCAAATGATGTTGTACTAGGCAAGTCAGCATAAACCAAGCGCGGACGATAAGAAATTTCACCATCGATGAACTCTTTACCGGGAACAGTTAGTCCATTCACCTTCTCAGTCTTCTTTATGGCCCCCCTACCCATTCGGAAACGAGAGTAGAGATTAGGAAAACGCAGCATTTTAAGGCACCTCCAGGATCTTTTGCTCTCGTACATTTTGAGAAATTCTTCCACTTCGTCTTTGATTTGTTGCACGTCCAGCTGCCACTTCAACACACGATCCTCAATTATCTTTCCATCGTCCTCATCACTTTCAACTTTTCTTTTGATTTTCTCCTCTTGGACTTCAAGCTCATCCATTTTGGCTTTGAGAGCGTTAACATTGTCCTTGTATTTGTACATATACAAAAACTCATGCTTGACTCCCTCAATTGTAGCACTCGAAATCTCTTCTTCCACTTTTCCGACAATCGGAATATCAGAAAGACCAGGCATGATTTCTTTTGAACTTGTATTTTTTCTCTCTCTTTCAATTTGGGGGAACTAATAAGTAAAGATCATGTAGACTAAGAATACACAAAATAATATATAGTAAAGATAGTAAATGAAAAAAAGAAAGTAGGTCTGGTTGAGAAAGCCAAGAGATCAATTGGTAGGACTGGATCAGTAGTAATCTTTCAAACTGAAGAAGGGAAGAATGAATGAGAGAAAAATACCCTTAGTTGCTTTTATGTAGATATGAATATGATGGTGGACTGGATCAGTAGGAGTAATAAATATGTGGTCCTCCAATTATTTCAATTTTTTCCACAATATTAAATGTCCTGAAATATATTATTTATTATACATATTCGTTGGGCAGCCATATGATTTTCTGTGGATTCATTCATTTCATATAATGGGGTCCTGTCCTCCCAAACCAATTTTTTCCACAGCTAGCTGATAATTAATGCATTTGGTTTGAAAAGGATGCTTAAATAATGATCGTTTTGGCTTTAATAATTTTGAATCAATAAAGGTTGGTTAAGGATGTCTTGTAGCTTGCAAATAATTGATAATTTTAGGTAGACTAACTATTTTCAGAAATCAAAATTTTAATTATATTTTGAGAATCACATAAAGTAAAACATAATACCCTAAAATTGGACTGAATGGTCGGGGTTGATTTTTTGACCTGGGCTGACTTTAAGCTAATTACCAACTAATATATTTTAATTTTATAAAAAAATAAATTTACCAACTAAATGAATATTTATTCTATTAATTCATTTTTATTGACAAAATTTAACAATTAAATAAATAAGTGTTATGTTAAAATTACTAACTAAATAAATACATATTTATTTCGTTGGTAAATATTACAAAATAATAATATTATTATTCAGAAAATTGCAAAGACAATAGCTAGGTATATGTTCACACTAGAAAATATCTCTTTCATGCAACAACAATGGTGTTCTAAAACGCTATTTTGTACTCAATCTGTGGATGGTCATAAATTGTTTTGTGTGGGCAAGTTGGGCAAATAAATTGTGACCACCCAGAAAATGAAGTCGGTCAAAACATATGTTGTGTATTACTAATATATGAAATCTTTGATGTCTATTCTCTTTGATTTCCTTCTTCACCTCTTGTATATGAGATTATTCCTAGAAATCCAATGCCAAGTTGGTGTTTATGGAACCCATTTAAGTTTCAAATTCAAGTTTATTAATTAATTTTAAATATATATTTTTATTATTTTAAGTGTTATATAAATTTGGAATGAAAGGTGTATTTATAAGGCCTCCTGGTAAGTGATCATAAGAGTCGTATGTCTGGCAAGTGTGATCACTACAAAAAATTAACATTCGGCAACAATTTTTCAAGAAACGAAATTTGTCATTTGTTGCAGTTTGTAAAAGGCTTTCATTTTTCGTAACGAACTTTATAAATAAGTGATCATGCGCCTGACACATATGTGAGTCGTGTTTCTGGCAAAAATTTCTTTTTTCCGAATCCATCTCTTCGATCAATATGGGTCATATATATATATATATATATATATATATATATATATATATATCCATCTTTTCTTTATTGACCCAATCTCACATATATAAATATATCCTCTTAATTAGTTAAAGAAAAGCACTGAATCGATTAGATAAATAGAAGAAAAACATGATTACCAAGAATCAAAACTTATCATCTTAATATTCCACAAGTTAAAGTACAAGTTAATGGACAGTGGGTTCATTTCATTTCAAGTACTTTAAATTTTTTGAAAAATACTCAGAAGAAGATGAAGCTCTTCACTTGTAGCTTGCAATTGATCGTAGGTCCACAGCTTGCAAATAATGTAGGTCGACTGTTTTGTAGCTTTAATAATTGAGAATGACATAGGTTAAAGTGATGTTTGCTTAAAATAGGTCCCTGTTTTGTAGAGGATAAAATGCAAATTTGGCAACTGAACCTTGCGTATTTTTAGGTATTGAGTTCCTCTCTTTTAATTAATATTTTTGTTCAAAAATATTTGGATATTGAGCTCCAAAATGTTACATGTGCGTTGACTTGCCTATGTGATACCGCTAACGTGTACTTTTCAAAACCTCATGTTTGAAAATTTAGCTACAAAACCGCTTGAGCACTATAAACCGAACTATTAAATTATCCCAATGATTAAATTTTGTATTAAACAATTCATTTACCCCAACAAAATATTAAAAGACAAACACAATAATAAATTCAAACCTCATAATTAGTAAGCGGACATTAAAATATTAAGTAATTAAACTCTCAAATTTTTTCAATTCAGTTCAATTAAAATATTATTATGTCATAAATTTGATGATATGAATTGTACGCATGACATTTTAATGCTTATCTATTAAAATTAAGTCATCATTAACATTTTGTTTTGTCAGTATACGGAAGTAAAATGGGCAAACTAATAATACAATAGTAAACTAGTAATTAAACAAAAATGTTAACCGTACAAATGTTTTTTTTATAAAAACAATTGAACAAAATCAAGCCCAACCCATCCTCTCTCTCTCTCTCCCCTAATCTTCCTTCCCCTTCGTGGCTCTTTCGGTCGGGCCCCTTCCATTTCTCGATCCGTCGTCCCCCACGTCCCCCCGTTATCTAGTCTTTCCTTCTTTTTCGCAGTTTCTCTTCCCTTCTTTCCGATAGATTTAATTGGATCTACCATTTCCTTTTTTGTTCGATTTGGGATTGTTCCGATTTCATCTAATTTGATGTTTAACCCCTTTTAATTATCTTAATGTTGTTATCTGATTAGGGGTGCTTATTTCTATTTCCTTGGAGCATCTGGTAGCTTTCGTTGGAATCTAGATTCTATAGGTTCTGTTTCCTATGTTCATTTAAGCATGTTGCTGCTTCATTGTTAAAGGGGTTGGCATGGCCAGACTCGATTTGATCATCAAATGTGCCTTCCGATGATTTGTAGATCTGTTTTGCCGTGATTGTGTGCAGTGGCGGAACCAGAACAAAATTTGGGGGTCAAAATTTGAATGTGGTTATCGGAGGTCCGGAGCAGGCAAGCAAGTATACCTCCTGAACTGATGTGCACACATTCTCAATAATGTTCTATTTCCAAGAAATTAAAAAAAAAAATTGGCTTCCATTTAGTTGAATTAACTCCATCAAAACACACCATATCAAGAAAGTGCTTACTTTTATAGCTTTCTTTACATATTTTGTTCCAAAGCCAGTATTTTATGGCTAAAAGTAGCACAAAAACTCAAAAAGTAAAGCAAACTTGTAGCAGTTCAAAAATGAGAGACTTGCCCCATTCAATGCGCAGCATATTGTATGGGGCATAACATTCTCTGCCTGCAACAAAACAAGATACTCCATATGACAACTCCAATGCCCCAGAAACACAACATTCAAGTAAAAAGGGCATAAGACCTTTCCCCTCATAGACCAACTAGCTAGACAACAAGAATTTAAACCCAAAAGCCAACATCATTGCCCAAATTACAATTCTTTAAAATCATGTTCTCCCTCTTTTGTTCTCCTTCTCATCAATTTAAACATTTCATAATAATTTCATCATTAATCAATTAATTAAGAAAATAGAAATTCCCTATTGTTCCTTTGATTTGATAATTTGGTAATTTGATTCTTATGATCTAAAAATAAATGAAAATTAGCAAATTAAAATTACCAAATTTGAAAAACATTTAGGCTAAATTAAAATTAGAAATTAGTCAAATTACTTACCAAGTCCAAAGTAGTGGAGGCGTGGAGCGGACAGGCGGGCTTTATGACGAGGCGGGAGAAAGTGTGGCTACAGAGGCGTGAGCAAGAGCACCTTGAAGGAAGGCGGAGTGAAGAAGGTTGAACCGGAAGAGGAATAGAGCGAAGAGAGTGAAGTCTATAAAGAAGGAGGCGGAGAGCAACCGAGCAAGGAGTTTGAAGACCTAATAATTTTTTTAATGAAACGACGTCGTTTTCATGTTACTTAAAAAAAGTAAAAACAGAGATATGTGTTGGTGTTGCGATGGAGAAGAAGAACCAAGAAAAGTCCTCGTGGTCACATTTGGTTGACTCAGATGGTCACGCCACGCCCCCGCCCCCGCCTCGCCTCGCCACGCCACGCCCCGCCACACCTAGTTCCGCCTCCGATTGTGTGGGATGTTTTGGCTGTCTGTAGGGATTTTTTTTTATAAAGGGAGGGTAATGTTTGATATTCGAAGGTTGAAGGTAATGGTGATGGTGTTTAGTGGCTTGAGATGGTGGGAGTGAATCATTGTAGATCTTGTATGATTGAAAAAATAATAATTTGCTTCAGTGCATGAGTTCGGCTTTCAACTACGACGGCTAACTAATGGCAATGGTTGGATCGTAGTCTCAATTTGTAATTTTTAAGGGAGAAGGTTCAAAAATACTCCTGACGTTTACCGCGATGTCTACCGAACACCCTATACTTTTTTTTTTGTCCAAAAGTACCCTTAACGTTACACTTTTTGGGTCACCTGTGCCCCTGCCGTTAACAGAAGACAAACGGGATTTAAATTGGCTGACGTGGCAGACACATGGAGGCTTAAAGGGAGAAGGTTCAAAAATGCCCCTGACACATGTAAATATGTCCTTTAATCAAAACAAAAAATACAAAAATTCAAAAATTCAAAATAAAAAAGCATAACATATTTACATCATTTAATCAAAATACTAAAATTCAAATTATTTTGTTAACTAATCAAAACAACTAATTAAATAAAATAAGTTGTATAACATATTTATATCATTTAAATAAAATACTAAAATTCAAATACATTACAATTTATGTAAATATGTTAACAACTGAATTAGAATTTGATATTAAATTGTAAATATGTTATAACTTGTTTTATTTAATTAGTTGTTGATTAGTTAACAAAATAATTTGAATTTTAATATTTTGATTAAATTATGTAAATATGTTATGTTTTTTTTAATTTTGAATTTTAGTATTTTTGTTTTGATTAAATGACATATTTAAATGTGTCAGGGCATTTTGAACATTCTCCTTAAAGCCTTCATGTTTCTCGCCACGCCACCTAATTTTAACTCCGTTTTTTCTCGTTAATCTGTAGGGGCACTGTGAACCCCAAATTTTATGAATAAAGATTTAAATTTCTCGAAATATTTTTTTTAAATATTATGGTGTGGTTTGACATAATGTTATAGTTGTGGGTAATATTTATAAATTTTGCAAAGTACGCAAGTTGTTATAAAATATTCGTTTGGTGGAAAATATTCTTTTCTCGGGGAATATCCGTATGCGACAACACAATCATCGGTGGACCCCACAAACGAAAGTATTGTCGTAGTTAGAAAATGACGAATTATCTTTTTATAAAAATAAACGACGAAAGTGTTATTGTTAAAACCGTTGAACTACCCGATAGTAAAAGTACGAAGAATACACGGGTTGCATAGTAGCACCGGTATTGATTATTGATGCTTACGTAAGAAGTCACTCGGTTATACTCAATTATTGCTACTGAGAATTAACGCATCATATCTCTCATATTATTGATTAAATTATTGTCACAATATCATCTGTATAATATGTTATATTATTAAATCAATAATTGAGACGACAAAGTTATTCATATTATTATTTGCAATATTGACAATATCTAGAAGTTCTGTCAAGGAGAGATTTGGTCACCTAATTGCACGCCAATAAGGATAAATCCTTATCGGAAAGCCCCCCTCTTTCTTGGGAACGACCTGGTTGTTAAATATTATGAATTATAATATTAATGATGAATAAGTTTGTGTTGATTAAAGATGAAATTGATAGTTCCATTGTGTTGGAATTATTAGTGTTAGTGAAAATTGACATTTATTTCGATAATAATTGATGTTTCGAGGTTATAT
>CM035164.1:30890021-31046691 GCA_020205615.1 Panax quinquefolius | reverse complement strand
ATAAATTAATAAGAGGAGTCTTATTAATATTATTACAATTATTATTATTTTAATTTCTAAAAGAGTTTAGGAATTAATTTAATATAAGTACTCTCATTTATTCCTAATTGGATTAGGAAGGAAAATTAGTTAAAGGAGTTTAATTAATTATCCCTAATAAGATTAGGGAGCTTAATTAATTAAAAAGAATTTAATTAATTAAATAAATCCCAATTCCTTAATTGTTAAGGTGGGTTGCCCACATCTATAAATAAGAGGAGTCTTATTATGGGTGAGGTGGTTGTTGACTTTTTACAACATACGTAATTCCAATAGTTGGGAGAATCGTTCCTTTTCTATAGAGATAGAAAACTAGGGTTTGAGCCAAATACCCATCTTCTTGAATTCTTATTATTCCTTGGTGGATCACCTCTAGAGGCCAAACACTTGGATGGCTAACGTTGATCGAAGGAAGGAACCAAACCCGTGAATTCAAGTTGAACGCGAAAGGATTTGGAGGTGAACTTGTACTGAGGAAGCTCGATCTTGAGGTATGATTTTATTCTTTATCTTTTGTTTAATTAATAATTGTGCATAAAGGGTGATCCGGGTATATGGTTTGTAAAATTTTAAACTCGATTTTACACGTTTAGCACTTTTATGCAATTTGATTGCGTTCTTGAATATTACAAACCTAACAATGGCATCAGAGCCAAACCTTTATGTAAATTATTAATTATTTTAATTTGATATGTATATTGATATGTGTTTAGAACAATTTAATTGGGCATAATTTGTTTGTATAAAATTTAAAAAAAAATATATATATAATCGCAAAACTGTTTGCGAAATTTTTTTTTTTATATACCGGATTCGCATGGCTATCTTGTTGGCTGAATAACAAAAGTTCTTCACGAAAAATCAAAGGGAAGCTGATCCCATGTGCCACGTGACTTGGTCAAGTTTTTTTTTTTTTTTTTAAAGCCACGGTTAACCTGATGAATTCTTTTAAAAACGCAATCCAAGTTCACTTAGAACAATAATAGTTATAAAAACCTTTAAGAGAGATACACGTGCTATAAAAAAAAAAACCTTTACAGGTCTTTTTATAAAGGTACAGGAATATTATTCTTAATAATTGATTACAGGTCTTTTTATAATCGTTTAATTGATTGTTCGCATATATAGTTATATATATATATATATATAATAGTTATATATATATTATTCGAATAATTTTAGAATTAAAATAAAGTTTATTTTAATTTTAAAATAGAAAGTTCATTTTAATCTTAAAATAAAAAGTTTATTTTAATTTTAAAATTAAATTTCATGCTAACTAATTAGAGTTGGAATTGGATTTCAAGATAACTAATTAGAGTTGAAATTGGATTCTATTTTTCCTTAAATAAAGGAGTTTATTTAGATATGAAATAAGATTTCATATTATTCAAAATAAAGGAGTTTATTTGTGAATAGGAAAGAAAATCCGTGTTTTCCTTAAATAAAGGAGTTTATTTAGATATGAAATAAGATTTCATATTATTCAAAATAAAGGAGTTTATTTGTGAATAGGAAAGAGAATCTGTGTTTCCTTTAATAAAAGATTTTTTTTATGGAATTGATTCCATAATTAATTAAAATAAAGGAGTTTATTTTGATTAAAGATTTTGATTAAAATAAAATAGTTTATTTTATTCAAAATTGGATAAATTAAAATAAAATAGTTTTATTTTGATTTAAATTTGGATTAAAATAAAGGAGTTTATTTTAATTCAAAATTAGATTTTATACTAACTAAATTTGCCCATTAAATGATATCAATATATATATATTAAATGTTTATTATTCATGAGATGAATGTTATTTATTGATGGTGATGTGTATGATAATAAATGGGATTGATTATGGACTATCGACCAATATGATTGGATTTTATTTTAGTTGGATGCATTTAATGTATGGGTTTTTATTAAATGGGGTCACAGACCTCGCCTTCTAATTTTTTACGAATATAAATTCTATCTCCTTCTATGTACTTTCCCTCGATCACGATCAAGGTTTCTATTTATTTTAAATAGTTTTGTAATAGGAATAGTTAGAATTAATTTTGAAAAATTGGAGAGCAAGGAGCGCCAAGAAGACCGTTGTAATGGAGCCCGGTTTAAATGTAATAGTTATATTTAAATATTATTTCTTGCACCCCTAGGGTTTTCCTTTTGGTTCACTTGGTGGCTCTAGTGAACCAAACTAGAATAAAAGTCCATAATCAATCCGGGTAGAATATAGTATTCTATATGTGCATGCTTATACTATATATATTATATATTATGCAAACATGCTTCGCATGTTCATTAATACGACGCGTATTTTATATATATATATAAATGCAGCCTACTTAAACAAGATGAGACAAATTAATAACAAACCCTCAATTTATTATATTAAGTCCTAAGCGTTCAAAGATATTTGGAATATCGAACGTCGCCTTCTAGCATGATAAAATTAATAGAGTATCAAATATTTAATATGAGTTTGTTGTGTCACCACAAGGCAAGTATTAAGTATTTAAGATGTTAATTTATCACATTTGATGCTTATAAAGAAAATTGAACAATATTGTTTTCTTGTGTCACCACAAGGATGATATTTTTCTTTTTGAATATATGGAGTGCTAGGTCGGACTTAACTTGGATAATTTTGATTCGGATGTGCCACCACTTGATCAAAATAATCTAAGAGGCAAAAAGAAAAGGAGTTGCATAGTTGATGTAATTGACAAAAGTTGTCTACCTATTTATTTATATATAGTTTGTTGTGGTCACCACAAGGCTATATACATTTGAAATGGGATCCTTATCCTCACTAGCAAATATTTAATTAGATTTTGCTTTAACTATATAAGTGAGGTAATATAGTTTGAAGAAAATAGTGGAGATACCAATTTAAAACAAGACCTAAATTATTTTGGTAATTAATAAAAGAATGTATGTTAAAATGTTGTTAATTACAAATTCATTTACGTAATTTTACAATGTCTAAAATTACTATCATTTGCGAAGCATATTAGATGCTAAATTAACCGTAATCAATTAAATGGATTGGTTAAGGAATTTGAGAATAGTTCTCATAGTCAAAAAAGCTATCTTATGTCCTTAATACGCTTATCCTCAAGAATGGTTGCGAGACAATGCCTCGAGGAAGACATTGCTACTTTTAGAAAGTGGCAAGATGATGCATGATTGGCTCAATGCATCATGCTCGCATCTATGAGTAACGAGCTTCAAATACAAGATGAAACTATGGATGCTTCTACTATATTCCCCGCACATCAAGTAGTTGATGGTGAGGAAAGTAGGACTAATAGATATCGAGATATCTAAGGAGCTCTTCCGATCTAGAATGACCGATGACACTACTGATGATGTGATAAAAGTCCTTAACATTATCAATTTGATTGATTAATTAGAATGACGAGTTTTGTCATGGATGGAGAGTTGAGCCAAGATTTGATCTTGCACTCACTCCCTGGACTCCTTTCACAATTGTTGTGAATTTTTCATATGAACAAGCTAGATATCGGCCTACATTGATTTGCTTAACATGTTGAAAAATGTTGAGTCACTTTCCAACCAAGAAAGACCAAGTCTTCTTGGTAGGGGCCAAAGGATCTTCCGAAAAAGAAGAAAGATTCAAAGAAGGTAAATAGAAAGGCAAAATAAAGGATAATAAGAACAAAATCGATATCTACGGATAGCAAAGGAGTTTGCTTCCACCGCTATAAGCCCGGACACCGGAAAGAAATCTGCGAGAAGCATCTTGTGAGGTTAACCAAAGAAGCTTAGTGAAGTTTCTTCTAATCTACGATTTTGTTCATGATTGAAATAAATTTTTCTTTAAGTCAAGGTTCTACTTGGGTATTGGATACCGACTTTCGGTTATCATAAATATAGATTTATGAAGGACCAAGCGTAAGTAAAAGCTAAATAAATATAAGTAATCCTATGCGCGGAAATGTAGCAAAGGTTGCCATATTAGCCATAGAAACTTATAGTTTAGCAATGCTACACGAGCAAATCTATTAAGTCAATAAGTTGTTATCAGTATTCTAGTTCTTGTTAAAATATTATTTCCATTTTATTGTTGACAATGAAATCTTTGGTATTATAATTAAGAACAATTGTTGTTCTATTTATAATAATAATGTTTTGTATAGAATCGAATATTACTTAATAAATTTTGTATACTTGACTTACATGAAAATAATTTTGCATATTGAACAAATTAGTATAAGAAAAGGAGATGATCATTCAAAGAGTTGAATGTGTGTATTTGCTAAAATACAAGTGTGAATTATTTGAAAGGTTCAAAGAATTGTAAGTGAAACAAATTAGCAATGTATTAAGATTCTTTGATTAGATCAAGGAATAAATACTTCTGCAATAAGTTTCTGGATCATCTCAAATGGTTTTCTCATAATGGACACATCCCGATACGCAATAATTGATTGATGTATCTAAATGAAAAATCGTACCTTGTTGGACATAGATGCGGTCCAAAATGATTTTTCCGACATTCCAAAGATCCTTCCGGGATAATGTCCTAGAAATGGTCGCGATATCTACGAAAATGGTAACCTCAAAATCCTATTGAAGACTCCATAAAAGTTATGGACAGGGAGGATTCCTAATCTTAAGTATGTTAAGATAAGGGTTGTCCAACTTATGTGAAAAGGTTTCAAAGGATAAGCTTGGGGACAAGATTTGACATGTATGATTTGTGGGACATCCTAAAGTAAGTTTAGGGTATATGTTCTATAATTCTACTTAGCAAAAGGTGTTTGTTACTGAAACACGCCTTACAAGATAAATGTGTTTATCATTAAAGGGGCTAGTGAGAGGATAATAGATCTTGAAGAGTTCAAGAACCACAAAATACTATAAGTCAAATAAGAGGAACCAGTAGATAGAATTCTATTATACCACAACCGAATCAAATCTGAATAGTACCAAAGATACCTAGGAGGTATGGATTCATCATGGATGATGATGATGAGGTACACATCATGAAGATGATGATCCGTAGTTACATTCGATGAGGTAAGACTTCTAGTATGTACAAAAAGGTTGCGATGGGAGCGTCAGTGAAATTTCTAGTATTATATGTTGATATACTACGGATGAGGAATAACATACCAATGCTACAATCAAGTAAAGATAAAGTTGTCTAAACATTCCTCCATGAATGATTTGGAAGAGTATCTTAATTGAGGATATAAATCTATATAGATAGATTTAAAAGGATGCTCAACTTAACCTAAGGAACGTATATTCATTTGATGCTAAAGTCGTTTAGCATGGCAAACTCCAAGAGATGTCTCATGTTGATGAGCTATGGAGTGTATCTCTCTTTATAGTCCCCACAGACTCACGAAAAGAAAGATCGCATGAGTGACTATCATGTATGCAATGAAATATACAAGATCTAATGTCGACGGGTCATATTCGGAGAAGATCACCGTAGAAAGGCGGTGAAAAACATCTTAAAGTACTTACGGGCACTAAGGATGTGATCATATTTATGGTGGGTCCGAATTAAAACTAGAGGGCTTTACGGACTCAAGTTTTTCGAACATGCACCAAGACGATCGAAAATCCACTTTAAGGTAAAGTGTTACCTTGAATAAAGGTGTAAAGAATTTGAAAGGTTCCAAATAGCAAAAGGTTCTTTGGTTTAATGATAAAGACAAAGTATATAGTCAGAAATGAAGTCGCAAGTTGATTGTTTGGATGATAAGTTCATTACTGTAACTAGGAATAGTTCCTAAGTCTCATCTTGATCTAAACATGTGTCAGTAGCACTTTCATTTGATTATAGGAATCATTGAAAGATGGAAAATCACTATAGAGATAGTGAACTCTCAAAACAACATACATATCCATTAACTAAAGCTTATCCAATAGCGGGATAATCGCCACTTAGAGAAGAAGAGTATGAGATACCATGATTTATCGACTTTAGTGCAAGTGGGAGATTGAAAGTAGTATGCACACAAGCCAATCATGTTTGATGATAAAGCATATACTTTGAACAATCTTATTCATTTATTAATAAAAAGTATTAATTTATTAAAGGCTTTTAATTATCTACATGATCTTTGTTTTATAATATGTGATAAACCCATAGTTTTAAGCAATGCTTTTAGAATAATGATGATGATCATTCTAATGAGATCTAAATTCTTAGAAAGCTTAAAACTAAAATAGTTCCCAATCGTTGGATTACTAAATTGGGGATTAGTGAATCTGATAGATTGGTACATACGTTGCTTCTCATTGGATGAGGATGATTGATCTCATGATCATTTGTGTGGAGACACTAAAGCAAGTATGTAGGTGCTTATTAGAGAATAAGTTCATCGAACGTGGCTCGCTAAGGAATACCTAATGGAGTTTTACTTGCTTGTCGATAGAATTCTGTAGTGATAGTAGTCTGAGTGATCCTTGGACTTGAGATCATCATAAGATTCTTGTGTATGATGAGTTATACTTTGACTTATTCCTTAAGACCCTTAGGGTATATCAAAGGGTATGCCCAGGTATAATAAGTTGTATACATGGAGATAATGTATGATCAATAAAGAATCTACCACTTCTATTAAAAGAAGAGAATGTCCTATGTGATTCGATAAATGACAACCCAAGAGTCCTTGGCAGTTAGCGAGTAATGAAATTAGAAAGGAGTTTCTAATTTGCATTATTTGAGTTATGCATTTAAGGATCGAATACATATAATTAAATAAAATAAGACTTGACAAGAATTTCATGTCTTATATTTAATTGGGACATCAGTATGGTGGAAGGATTGAATTGTCATTTAAATTATTTACTCAAAGGTTCTTTTTATGATTAATGTTGAAATCTATATTATCCGGAAAGTCGCTGATCGATAGTGAGAGCTTATCCCTATTGTAGAATAAATATTATTTATTTAAATAAATTAATTATTTAATTTATTTATTTACATAAGATTAGAATTGTTCTAATTGATTTATTCACAACCTGTTTAATATGGAGAACCTAAAGGGTCACACCATAAAAGGAAGAATAATTATTTAAGAAGTTAATGGCATAATCGTAATAATATGTTAAGTATATTTAATTTAATCTATGGTGATAGAATAAATTAAATAGCTTAATATTTATTATTTAATATTTTAGAAATATTAAATATAAATTAATAAGAGGAGTCTTATTAATATTATTACAATTATTATTATTTTAATTTCTAAAAGAGTTTAGGAATTAATTTAATATAAGTACTCTCATTTATTCCTAATTGGATTAGGAAGAAAAAATTAGTTAAAGGAGTTTAATTAATTATCCCTAATAAGATTAGGGAGCTTAATTAATTAAAAGAATTTAATTAATTAAATAAATCTCAATTCCTTAATTGTTAAGGTGGGTTGCCCATCTATAAATAAGAGGAGTCTTATTATGGGTGAGGTGGTTGTTGACTTTTTACAACATACGTAATTCCAATAGTTGGAGAGTTACGCTCCTTTTCTATAGAGAGAAAACTAGGGTTTGGAGCCAATACCCATCTTCTTGAATTCTTATTATTCCTCGGTGGATCACCTCTGAGGCCCAAACACTTGGGTGGCTAACGTTGATCAAAGGAAGGAACCAAACCCGTGAATTCAAGTTGAGCGAAAGGATTTGGAGGTGAACTTGTACTTGAGGAAGCTTCGATCTTCAAGGGTATGATTTTATTCTTTATCTTTTCGTTTAATTAATAATTGTGCATAAAGCGATCGGGTGATCGAGTATATGGTTTGTAAAATTTTAAACTCGATTTTTTTTCTCGCTTTCACACTTTTATGCAATTTGATTGCGTTCTTGAATATTACAAACCTAACATATAGTTGGTATTTGAAGTATGTGATTAATGTTTATGTACCAGAAAACTGATGCGGCGGAAGAGGGTATTAGGAGGGAGGAGGAGGAGAAATGGGAAGGGGAAGAAGCTGAGTTGTTGAAGGGAAGGAAGGGTTAAAATTGTAAAATACTATTATTTAGACATTTTGAAAAAATTAATTATCAAACAACATTTTTTTCGCTCGGATACAATTTGATTCGAGATGCTTCTACATTATTCGGGATGTCTAAATTATTCAGATCTTAACTTTCAATTTTATCAAACACAACCTAAGTTACTTTCTTTTATTAATATGAACTTTGAATATCATATAGCAATGGACTGGTCAAAAAAAATATATATATATATATATATATATATATATATATATATATATATATATATATATATATATATATATATAGAGGATGATCAGTCCTCACTCTCGATTCCAAAATTGGACCTTTTTTTTTTTGCTTTTTTTTTTTAAACAATTTAAAAATAATAATTATGAAACTTGAATTTTTACATATCAGTTTTGGGTGTGATTTGGATACATATAACAAAACATGTATATGCGATGCATGTATAGGTATCCAAATCACACCCAAAACACTCAGATTATGAAAAATTTCGCCCATAAAATATTAAATATTTTTTTAGTTGTTTTTAAAAAAGCAAAAAAAAAAAAATTGATCCATTTTGATTAGGTCAGGACTCCGGACTGATCGATTACATATATATATATATATATAGAGAGAGAGAGAGAGAGAGAGAGGCGGATCAAAGCTGGACTCCTGGACCTACCAAAAATCCGAAATTTTTTTTTTTTTTTTTTTTTTTAAAACAACTAAAAAAATAAATAATATTTTATAGAATTGAAATTTTTCCGTAATCTGATGTTTTGGGTGTGATTTGAGTGCGATATAACAAAATATGTATATACGATCAATGCGGCATCGCACCATCATTTTTAGTATAGGTATTCAAATCAATGCCCAAAACATTGTTTCGATTCCATAAAATATTAAATATATTTTTAGTTGTTTTAAAAAAAAAAAAAAATTAGTCCGCTTTTTTGATATCGATCCCACTCTCACACTGATCCATTCTATATATATATATATATATATATATATGCTTAATTCAACTCAGCAGAACTTAACTAACAGTGCTCTATTCCACATCATTCTTTGTTTAGCAATAGCCATTCTTTCGCAAAACTATATATAATACAATAATTTTTATAAATTGTACTCATTTAACTTCATCGCGTCACAATGCAACTTAAAACGAACTCAATACGCCGAACAGCGCAACAGCAGCTGGTGGTAGCGTGCACGCCCAGCTGCTGCTACTGCAGTCCATCATTCACTCTAGCCTACTTCGTGATTTATAACCGTGCATCCAATTAAAACCAACTTTTAATATGTTGTAGATGGTATGACATACTATTTTTTTTTAAATACAAACCAGCTCAAAAGATCAATTTAAACCATATTTACATGGGCTGAAATTTGCCCTGTCACACTTTTTTAAACCAAACTTCGTTTATTTAATTTTTCGTAAAACAGTTCTTAAACCCAGTTCAACTTGCACAACTTACTTGAACTACTCCAATATACATATATATAACCTTTCTTGATAATATCCTTGCTCCATTCTTTCTTTTTAAACTAAACAGTTGAGGAATTTTATCAAACATGACTTGTGCAACCATTTTTAGGACAGAGTTCATAGATACTTGGGGAGTTTTAAACCCAAAATTTTCCATCCTTATTTCTCCAAATTACCCTGCACAAAACCTCCTTACAATTCACAACCCATTCAACATATTAATCGCAACAGCAACCATCATGATTCATGAACCACACTTGTAACTAAATCTTATACTAGAATAGCCAAGAACAAGAAACTTACCTTAAATCCTCTTTGAATTAGATGATATTTATCTTTTAAGAACCACATTATGCAGTCTCTTCTTGCTCGAAATCCTCTTCAATCAACACACTTCTACACTACTTGGTCGACTGTTGCTAATTGCCGAACATGGAAAGAATTTAGCCAGCTCTTAGTTTATTTATAGCACTTGGTTCATACAGAACTTAGAGAGAATGTAATGGGTCTGTTAGGGAGTAAATTTAGTAGAGAGAATAGCTCTCAAATAGCTTCTATTAAGTCGGCTAACAGCTCATGCTTGACTGATAGCTTAATGCATTGGTAAGACCTCCTAATAATTCCACCTCCTGCTTACTAATTGAATCATCAAAACCCACTAACAAAAACGTTACATTTAATATTTGGAGTAAAATATTTCTCTAAAATATATTATATTAAGGGGCGGAGGGAGTATTCTTATGAGAAATTTGATGTTATCACTGATCCCCCTCACTTGTTAGAATCCGACTATACTCGCATAAGTTTATTGTTCTGGACCATGTTACTCAAATAGAGTTATGTACAAATAGAGTTGTTTATATATTACAAAGTAAACCACTCAAGTTGAGTGTGCATCCATTATACACGTATGTCTTCAGTTTATCTTCTCTGTCATTAATTTTCAGCATCATCTTCTGTATTGTCTCGATTACCATCACTATTATCAGCATCATCTTATGTATTGCCTTATTACAGTCACTATTATTAGAATCATCTTCTGTATTGTACTCTTGATTACCATCACTATTATTTGCTATTTTCAACTCTAGAAAAATATCATATATAAAAAAAATACAAGAATGTATGAGCGACCATGAATAATTTCTCGACATAACATTAATACACGGGGTTGAATAAGAATATAAGAGTCATCCACCATATCCACGTAAATCACAAGAAAAAAGTTTATACATAAATTCGCAGAATATATCATTTTCTTTAAATTAGTAAAGGTGCCCGAACATAGAATGAATTACAAGTTCTTCTTTAAACATGGAATTATATTTTTCAAAAACCCAAAATGTAAATAGACATATATAGTCGTCATTTTCTTTTGGAGATTGAAATTAATATATATATATATATATATATATATATAGTCCATTTCAAGGGCTCACCCCTTTATTTTACATATTATATTCACCCCCTTTAGCGACGAACAGGACGACAATTTTGTCCGCCTCTATATCAGAGAACCGTCGTTTAACTTTTAGCGACAGACCAAACCTATAGCGACGGACCGAACCGTCGCCCGGTCTATCGTTAAAAGGAGTATGCAAGATATGTAGGATAAGGGGAAAGCCCTTGATCCTTTCAGTATATATATGTAGTCAAAGACTTGTAGGAATGAATGTTAGCTACATTTACATACCTCCTTCCGATCGGCCACAAGTAATGTTTGCAAGTATTTGTTGAGGTTCGTACATTCTATAGCTTTCCTGTCAAAGTAAGGTTCCCAAGTGATGACATAAAATATTTTGAACTTGGGGGAAGTGGTTAATTATCGGCAAGTGAAATTTATCATCAGGGGACACTTTATTAGTTTAACTCTTTTTAATGATGGCATATGAAATATATATCTCGCACTGCCACAAAAACTTTTGAGCACCGGTAAATCCACAAGATGAATTGACTTCAGCCGAGGAAATACACAAGATAAAATCTCATCTTCAACATCAGCATGTGCATTTGTTCCGGTTGCAACCATTTTCTTATTCCCTAATTCATTCTCATCCCTCACAATTTCTTCCATCTTCTCACACCTAAATACAAACAACTCTTCCAGCTGTTGGAAATTAGTTTTAGCCAGAGAACATGTGAAAAGGGTCGAGAGGTTACAATTTACAACCTCAAGCCTCTTTAATCTTCGAAAACACAGAAGATCATGAATTCCATGGTCACCAGGAATATTAGCATTTACCCCCATAAGCTCAACTAAATCGCTCACGTCGGACGAAATTCCTACCACCCGCAGTTCCTCTAGATTTTGTAACCTTTAACCTTACAAGCCAGCTGGGCGGAAAAACTGGATATAATTTGGTATTGCATATTCTTAGGCTTCTTAATTGGTAAGCAGAGTCGCCTAAACTTATCTCTTCCAAGGGAAATGAAAGCGAGATGTCAAGATTCATTAACCTTGGAAATGAAACCTGCAATACTAATGCAATTCGCAAGTATAATTAATTAATTATAAAAACTACAAAGATTCATTCGTAAAGAAGACAAAGAGCCTGTTTGTTGAAGCTAGCGGTGAGATTACTGCGTGCGTCAAGATAAATGGTTTTTAATAAGCTATGTGCGGTTATTGAAGGTTACTACATGCGCGTAAGCCAGTATATGTAAATGGCATGCAGCCAATATTATGGTTTGGCTTCCTAATAACTTGATGTTAAACATTCAATTCAAAATAATTTGACAATGGCAGTCGTCTCCAAGGTTATATAGTCAATGAATCTTAAGGCTTAGATTGCCTAATGTGAGATTATACAGTTAGTCCAAGTTATACATTTCTAACACTAACTAGATGTTAGTATACATAGATTGCAAAAATTACTTGGGTTGCACTCATTTAACATAGTCATATGTATCAATTAAATTTTGGCCTCAAGTTATAGGTGCAATCCTGAAAAAGCCATAAAAATAGCTTGGCAAGTTTAGATTAAGGTGGATCTCAAATACGCAATAAATAAACAAGCCGCAGAGCAAATTCTGTTTTCTAAGTTTTGATGCATAAAGAGAATCATGATTCCAATCAGTTGGTTTTGGGCAGCCTTACAACAATGAATTGTATTTGTATAGCTAGAGAGTGAATACTTGTATAACAACAAGTCACCGAAATATAATTCTCTAGCTATATCAATGGAACTAATTCGTATAGGACTGTCTAAATGGACTGTCCAGAACCAACTGCGTGGAATCCAAATCCGTAGAAAGACTGTGTCAAGAGTAATTTTAAATGATAGTTTGGAAGCAAAATAGTTAAAACAATAATTCCCTTCATGTGCGTACCTTTCGTAATAAAGAGGGTTGGTGTTGGTGTTGGTCAGTATTAGTTCCCATGGATCTAGTGCACCAGAAGTTATCGAGCTTTGGCACATTCGTGAGCGTTAGAGTTGTTAGAGTTTTCAGAATAAGGAAGATGATCTCGCTGGCAGAACGTTCTTGTTCTTCTGTCGTTGCTGTTATTGCTCCATTAACAATACACTAGTGAACTGCAGTCTTGTACGTCGAGGGTTTCCATATTCTGTAACATTTGAAGCATGGCGAAGGGAATCAAATTCTCATTCGCACGAGCTCACGTTCAAGATCTTTTAATTGAGGGAATGAAACCTGCAACATCCAGTGAAAGTAAACTTATTTTACTATCAACGTACATTTTTTTTTGCTAATTTGGCATTAAAAAGTTGAAGAAGCATGCATACCATGGCATTAAAGAGAGAGTGGACGGGGAATGTAGAGGTGTTCGGGTTCCTATCCGACAACATATTTATTATATATTTGCAATAGAAGAAACTTTTGAGCCTCGGCAGACAATCAAGATCCTTAAGTTTTAAGTTGGGAAATTCTATGATATCCTCTTCTTCCTCCCTTGGGCGTATAATTTCTTCCATCATCCGACAATCACTTATGACGAGCTTCCGAAGTTGCACAAGACGTCTTGCAGTTGAAGGGCAAAAGAAGTATTTAAACCCGGATTTCTGAATTCGTAATTTAGTTAATTTAGAGAAAGACCTCATTGGTTGATGTTGTTGGTATTATGCGGAAGCCTGCTAATTCCTAGATGCTCCAAGTCATCACATCCCGAAATTGATAGCTTCGCCAAGTTTGTAAAGGCTTCTCCTTCTCCTTCTCCAACTCCATGGTTGAAATACATTCACCCTGTCCAACTCCATGTATTCAGTACACTTTCTAACAAGATTTCTAAAGAAGACGACCTGCCCCCCCCCCCCCTGCATAGTCACTCTGGATAGACGTAATGCTCTTTTTGGGAGGAATGCTAGCTGATATATAGACATTTAATTAACCTCAAGAGGCAGTTTTTTTTTTGAAGGAAAGGGAGAGGGTCAACCTACTTTGATAAACATCACGGAATATGTCCCAAGCCGCTGTTTTTTCCAACTCTAGAAAAATACAAGAATGTAAGAGTCAGCATGAATAATTTCTCCACATAACAATTAATATACAAGGGAAGGGGTTGAATAAGAATATAAGAGTGATTCACCATATTACATACCACAAATAGTTATCCACGTAAATGACGAGAAAAGAGTTCATACATAAATTCGCAAAAGAATTATTTTAATATATAGTGACAAATCAAAATTAATTAGGAAATGAATGAATGTTAGCTGCATTTACATATCTCCTCCTTCCGGTCGGTCCACAAGTAATGTTTGCAAGTATTTGTCGAGGTCCGTACATTCTTTCCAACTCCAATCGTCATCAGATATTGTGAACTTGGGGGGCGTGGTTAATTTTCGGCAAGTGAAATTTCTCAGCAGGGGACAATTTCGCAGTAAAACTCTTTCTAACGACGGCATATTAAATGTATATCTCCCACTGCCGCAAAAACTTTTGAGCACCGGTAAATCCCCCATCTCGATTCTCTTCAGCCGAGGAAATTCACAAGACAAAATCTCATCAGCAGCATCAGCCATTAAATTCATATTCCCTTCATTCTCATCCCTCACAATTTCTTCCATCTTCTCACAGCTTCCTACAGTCAACTCTTCGAGCTGTTGGAGATTAGTTTTAGCCAGAGAACATGTGAAAAGAGTCGAGAGCTTACAATCTTCAACAGTGAGCATCTTTAATCCTCGAAAGCACAGAAGATGATGAATTCCATGGTCACGAGGAAGATTAGCATTTACCCCCATAAGCTCAACTAAATCGCTCGCCTCGGACGAAATTCCTCTCACCCACAGTACCTCTAACCTTGGAAATGAAACCTGCAATACTAATGCAATTCGTAAGTATAATTAATTAATTATAAAAACTACAAAGATTCATTCGTAAAGAAGACGAGTAGCCTGTTTGTTGAAGCTATATAGCGGTGAGATTACGTACTGCGTTGAGAATCTACATACATTTCTAACACTAGCTAGATGTACGTACCTTTTGTAATATGGAGGGTTGGTGTTGGTCAGTATTAGATCCCATGGATCTAGTGCACCACAAGTTGTCGATATACGCGAGGCTTAGAGTTTTAAGAACAGGGAAGATGATCTCGCTGCCGGAACCTTCTTGATCTTCTGTCGTTGTTGTTTTTGCTCCATTAACAATACATTTTAGTGAACTGCAGTATTCTACGTTGAGGGTTTCCATATTCTGTAACCTTCGAAGCATGGCGAAGGGAATCACATTCTCCAACTTATCGCACAAGCTCACATCCAAGATCTTAAATTGAGAAAATGAATTCTCTGTGTGACATTGTGGTTCCCATATCTCTATTACATTTTTTACACCAAACATTGTCAATCCCTTTAGGACGGGGAATGAAACCTGCAACATCCAGTTAAAGTAAACTTTTTTTTGTTATCAACTTACATTTTCATTGAAGTGATTCATAAAGTTGACTACTATTTCTAGTGGAATCCGCTATTATTATTACAAAAATATATTTTTGCTACAATATCCTCCCTATAATTATTGTCATCTACTAATAATACTAGTGAGTGTCGCCTAAATATATATTATTTGTCTTCTAATTTATTTTTTAACTTCATCTCTCCAACTATAAAATTCTCCCATATTTCAAAGGCACGCATCTCTTCATTACATATATATACTCCCTCTTTTCCAAATTATAAGACAAATATACACTTTTTAAAAAGTTAATTTGTGATATTTGCAAATTCAAAATTGAAATAATTCTTTTAAGTTTTGAAAACAATAAAAACTTATAACTAGTAGTATTTTTTAGGTAGTTTATGATATTCATAATTGTATTGACATAAACTAAATGAATTCATTCATGCAAATTTTTTTGAAATTGACTTTAAAAAAGTCAATATTTGTCTTATAATTTAGAAATAATTTAGAATCGGGGGTATATTTCACAAGTTTTTTTAATTTTGTTTCCTATTTTTAATTTAATAGCTTGAAAAATAAAATTTTGTGAAAATTAAAGAAAAAAAGAGAGAAATTAAAATTTAAAAAGTTGAAGAAGCATACCATGGCACTAAAGAGAGAGTGGACGGGGAATGTAGAGGTGTTCTGATCCGACCACATATTTATTATCTTTTTGCAATAGAAGAAGCTTTTGAGGCTCGGCAGATCTGCAAGATGCATATCTTTTAAGTTGGGAAATTCTATGATTTCCTCTTCTTCCTGCTCCCTTGGGCGTATAATTGCTTTCATCATCCGACAATTACGTATGGAGAGCTTCCGAAGTTGCACAAGACGTCTTGCACTTGAAGGGCAAAAGAGATATTTAAACCCGGATTTATGAATTCGTAATTTAGTTAATTTAGAGAAAGACCTCATTGGTTGATGCTGTTGGTAATTCTGCGGAAGCCTGCTAATCCCTAGATGCTCCAAGTCATCACATTCCGAAATTGATAGCTTCGCCAATTTTGCAAAGGCTTTTCCTTCTCTAACTCCATGGTTGAAATATGTCTGGAAACCATTCACCCTCTCCATCACCATGCATTCAACACTTTCTAACAACATTTCTAAAGAAGACGACCTGCCCCCCTGCATACCCACTTCGGCTAGACGTAACACTCTTTTTGCATCTCTTGATGGTAACCTCCCAAAGAGTTCATCATCAGGAGGAGTTATATCTATAACATATTTAAGTAGCTTCTTGCATATCTTTTCATTTGGTAAAAACATGACATCTGGTAAAACAATATGTAAAGTCGTCAAGTTTGTCAATTTACTTAGCTCATGGTGGATGGGATTGGAGTCTTCTTCTTCTTCTTCTTGGGGTCCATCCCTCGGACTGAACCCTCTTGGAATATACAATTCCTCTAGATTGGATAGACTTGATAGAAGATGTCGTGGCATTATCATGTTTTTGCAATAATTTTTACTCATATCCAATAGTCGAAGACGTTTCAACTCTCTCAACTCTAGTGACAGCTCTTTAATATCACGATCAAAGAGGATAAGCATTTCCAGATTTTTTAATTCCTTGATCAAAGACATGTTCCGATCTGCATTGTGTAAAGATAACATACGGAGGTTGGTTAGGCTTTGAAGAGATGGCGGCAAGTTAGAGTTAGACCGGACATTGAGAACCAATACTCTGAGTTTTGGAAACCCACTAAAAAACCAGTCTGGAAATTGTTCACCTTTTTGATAGGTTCCCAATTTCAGCACTAGTGTATGGAGTTCTGGACACACGAGATCATCTTCCGGAGGAAAATAATTGATACCGTCAAAACTTAATGAGATCAATTTCCGATCCTTATAGTACACGTCTGGCCACTTCGTTCCACTTTTTTCCAAGAACGCGTATTCTGGGTTTTTGGCTGCTACAGATTTTGCAACATCTCTAATAATATCGTGCAGTTTTACTTCAGTATCGTCGTCATCGTATGGCAGCAACAAAGAAGAATTTTTGAGAGCTACGACCATGGACCTCACCCTACCCCTTGCTTTTTCTAGTGTATCCAATTCCTCAATCAACCTATTTCCTTTCACAAGTCTCGCCAATTCTTCAATTGAAATAGCAGCATCTTCGGGGAACACAGAACAAAGAAAAAGGCATGACTTTGCATCTTTTTGTAAATGATTGAAACTTAACTCCAGGCCTATATACACTTTTGGATCAATACCATCAATGTTTTCGAGTTTGGAATCTTGGAGTTGGTCAAGTGCATCCTTCCACGAATCATGCGGTTTGCCTTTGAGTGCTTTTCCAACCGCAGCAATCACGAGTGGTAAACATGCACATTCCTTACACACCTTTTTTGCCAAAGATTCATCATTTAAAGAGTTAATAGTAGAACTACCCACATTTTTCGTGAACAGATCCCAACCTTCCTCTTCTTTCAAGACCTTAATCTCAATAGGATCTTCGCATTTGTTTTTAAAGCATACATCTCGCTTCCGAGACGTCAACATGATCTTACAACCCTTGCTTCTACCGTCTGCAAAAGGAACTCCTATTTTGTTTAAAGGAAGTTCCTCCCAGACGTCGTCAAACAACACAAGGATCTTGTTCCCTTTCGTGGTCAATCTATTCGCCAATAGAGAAGCTCTCATCTCCTCGTTCTCTTCCGATGGTAGGTGCAAATTCAAACAACTAGCGAGCTGCCCTTGCAACTTTCTCACATCCAACTTTTCACTGCTGACGTCTGCTCGTGCAACCTCATCAAAAATTCGATCCCTCCTAGCCTGCTTCCAAGCTTGTTCCATCATTCTCGTCTTTCCGGCACCTGCCATTCCGTATACACCAACAACGAAACCAACATCTTTGTTGTTAAGCGCCTCCAAGATCTTCTTGTAAGCATCTTCTCTTGATTCAAAGCGCTCATAGTCGTTGTCAAATGATGTTGTACTAGGCAAGTCAGCATAAACCAAGCGCGGACGATAAGATATTTCACCATCGACGAACTCTTTACCGGGAACAGTTAGTCCATTCACCTTCTCAGTCTTCTTTACGGCCCCCCTACCCGTTCGGAAACGAGAGTAGAGATTAGGAAAACGCAGCACTTTAAGGCACCTCCATGATCTTTTGCTCTCGTACATTTTGAGAAATTCTTCCACTTCGTCTTTGATTTGTTGCACGTCCAGCTGCCACTTCAACACACGATCCTCAATTGTCTTTCCATCGTCCTCATCACTTTCAACTTTTCTTTTGATTTTCTCCTCTTGGACTTCAAGCTCATCCATTTTGGCTTTGAGAGCGTTAACATTGTCCTTGTATTTGTACATATACAAAAACTCACGCTTCACTCCCTCAATTGTAGCACTCGAAATCTCTTCTTCCACTTTTCCGACAAACGGAATATCAGAAAGACCAGGCATGATTTCTTTTGAACTTGTTTTTTTCTTTCTCTCTTTCAATTTGGGGGAACTAATAAGTAAAGATCATGTAGACTAAGAATACACAAATATATATAAAGATAGTAGTCCTGAAAAAAGATAGTAGGTCTGGTTGAGAAAGCCGAGAGATCAATTGGTAGGACTGGATCAGTAGTAATCTTTCAAACTGAAGAAGGGAAGAATGAATGAGAGAAAAATACCCTTAGTTGCTTTTATGTAGATATGAATATGATGGTGGACTGGATCAGTAGGAGTAATAAATATGTGGTCCTCCAATTATGTCAATTTTTTCCACAATATTAAATGTCCTGAAATATATTATTATATATTCGTTGGGCAGCCATATGATTTTCTGTGGATTCATTCATTTCATATAATGGGGTCCTGTCCTCCCAAACCAATTTTTTCCACAGCTAGCTGATAATTAATGCATTTGGTTTTGAAAGGGATGTCTGCTTAAATAATTGATCGTTTTGTAGCTTTAATAATTGAGAATCACATAAAGGTTGGTTAAGTGATGTTCGCTTGTAGCTTGCAATTGATCAATTTTAGTTAATGTAATTTTAGTTCTCGAATGAAATCATAACTATATTTTGTAAATCAAAATTAACTCGTAATTATATTTTGTCAGTCCTACTTCACATTTAGCACTTTTAGCAAAGTAAAACATAATACCTTTTGCTCTAAAATTCGTTAATTGAACTGGTGGCCGGGGTTGATTTTTTTGACCTGGGCTGACTTTAAGCTAATTACCAACTAATATATTTCAATTTTATAAAAAAATACATTTACCAACTAAATGAATATTTATTCTATTAATTCATTTTTATTGACAAAATTTAACAATTAAATAAATATGTGTTATGTTAAAATTACTAACTAAATAAATACATATGTATTTATTTCGTTGGTAAATATAACAAAATAATAATATTATTATTCAGAAAATTGCAAAGACAATAGCTAGGTATATGTTCACACTAGAAAAATATCTCTTTCATGCAACAACAATGGTGTTCTAAAACGCTATTTTGTACTCAATCTGTGGATGGTCATAAATTGTTTTGTGTGGGCAAGTTGGGCAAATAAATTGTGACCACCCAGAAAATGAAGTCGGTCAAAACACATGTTGTGTATTACTAATATATGAAATCTTTGATGTCTATTCTCTTTGATTTCCTTCTTAACCTATTGTATATGAGATTATTCCCTAGAAATCCAATGCCAAGTTGGTGTTTATGGAACCCATTTAAGATTCAAATTCAAGTTTATTAATTAATTTTAAATATATACTTTTATTATTTTAAGTGTTATATAAATTTGGAATAAAAGGTGTATTTATAAGGCCTTCTGGTGATCACTACAAAAAATTAACATTCGGCAATAATTTTTCGAGCAACGAAATTTGTCATTTGTTGCATTTTGAAAAAAGCTTTTATTTTTTGTAACGAAATTTAAAAATAAGTGATCATGCGCCTCACACATATGTGAGTCGTGTTTCTGGCAAAAATTTCTTTTTTTCCGAATCCATCTCTTCGATCAATATGGGTCATATATATATATATATATATATATATATATATATATATATATATCCATCTTTTTCTTTATTGACCCAATCTCACATATATAAATATATCCTCTTAATTAGTTAAAGAAAAAGCACTGAATCGATTAGATAAATAGAAGAAAAACATGATTACCAAGAATCAAAACTTATCATCTTAATATTCCACAAGTTAAAGTACAAGTTAATGGACAGTGGGTTCATTTCATTTCAAGTACTTTAAATTTTTTGAAAAATACTCAGAAGAAGATGAAGCTCTTCACTTGTAGCTTGCAATTGATCGTAGGTCCACAGCTTGCAAATAATGTAGGTCGACTGTTTTGTAGCTTTAATAATTGAGAATGACATAGGTTAAAGTGATGTTTGCTTAAAATAGGTCCCCTGTTTTGTAGAGGATAAAATGCAAATTTGGCAACTGAACCTTGCGTATTTTTAGGTATTGAGTTCCTCTCTTTTAATTAATATTTTTGTTCAAAAATATTTGGATATTGAGCTCCAAAATGTTACATGTGCGTTGACTTGCCTATGTGATACCGCTAACGTGTACTTTTCAAAACCTCATGTTTGAAAATTTAGCTACAAAACCGCTTGAGCACTATAAACCGAACTATTAAATTATCCCAATGATTAAATTTTGTATTAAACAATTCATTTACCCCAACAAAATATTAAAAGACAAACACAATAATAAATTCAAACCTCATAATTAGTAAGCGGACATTAAAATATTAAGTAATTAAACTCTCAAATTTTTTCAATTCAGTTCAATTAAAATATTATTATGTCATAAATTTGATGATATGAATTGTACGCATGACATTTTAATGCTTATCTATTAAAATTAAGTCATCATTAACATTTTGTTTTTGTCAGTATACGGAAGTAAAATGGGCAAACTAATAATACAATAGTAAACTAGTAATTAAACAAAAATGTTAACCGTACAAATGTTTTTTTTATAAAAACAATTGAACAAAATCAAGCCCAACCCATCCTCTCTCTCTCTCTCCCCTAATCTTCCTTCCCCTTCGTGGCTCTTTCGGTCGGGCCCCTTCCATTTCTCGATCCGTCGTCCCCCACGTCCCCCCGTTATCTAGTCTTTCCTTCTTTTTCGCAGTTTCTCTTCCCTTCTTTCCGATAGATTTAATTGGATCTACCATTTCCTTTTTTGTTCGATTTGGGATTGTTCCGATTTCATCTAATTTGATGTTTAACCCCTTTTAATTATCTTAATGTTGTTATCTGATTAGGGGTGCTTATTTCTATTTCGCCGGAGCATCTGGTAGCTTTCGTTGGAATCTAGATTCTATAGGTTCTGTTTCCTATGTTCATTTAAGCATGTTGCTGCTTCATTGTTAAAAGGGGTTGGCATGGCCAGACTCGATTTGATCATCAAATGTGCCTTCCGATGATTTGTAGATCTGTTTTGCCGTGATTGTGTGCAGTGGCGGAACCAGAACAAAATTTGGGGGTCAAAATTTGAATGTGGTTATCGGAGGTCCGGAGCAGGCAAGCAAGTATACCTCCTGAACTGATGTGCACACATTCTCAATAATGTTCTATTTCCAAGAAATTAAAAAAAAAAATTGGCTTCCATTTAGTTGAATTAACTCCATCAAAACACACCATATCAAGAAAGTGCTTACTTTTATAGCTTTCTTTACATATTTTGTTCCAAAGCCAGTATTTTATGGCTAAAAGTAGCACAAAAACTCAAAAAGTAAAGCAAACTTGTAGCAGTTCAAAAATGAGAGACTTGCCCCATTCAATGCGCAGCATATTGTATGGGGCATAACATTCTCTGCCTGCAACAAAACAAGATACTCCATATGACAACTCCAATGCCCCAGAAACACAACATTCAAGTAAAAAGGGCATAAGACCTTTCCCCTCATAGACCAACTAGCTAGACAACAAGAATTTAAACCCAAAAGCCAACATCATTGCCCAAATTACAATTCTTTAAAATCATGTTCTCCCTCTTTTGTTCTCCTTCTCATCAATTTAAACATTTCATAATAATTTCATCATTAATCAATTAATTAAGAAAATAGAAATTCCCTATTGTTCCTTTGATTTGATAATTTGGTAATTTGATTCTTATGATCTAAAAAATAAATGAAAATTAGCAAATTAAAATTACCAAATTTGAAAAACATTTAGGCTAAATTAAAATTAGAAATTAGTCAAATTACTTACCAAGTCCAAAGTAGTGGAGGCGTGGAGCAGACGGCGGGCTTGCGACGGGCAGAGTAGTGGCGGCAGAGGCAGCCGACAAGAGCACTGAAGGAAGACGGAGTGAAGGCTGAACTCGGAAGAGGGAATAGACGAAGAGAGTGAAGTCTATAAAGAAGGAGAGGCGGAGAGCAACTGAGCAAGGGAGTTTGAAGACCTAATAATTTTTTTTAATGAAACGACGTCGTTTTCATGTTACTTAAAAAAAAAGTAAAAACAGATATGTGTTGGTGTTGCAGTCGGAGAAGAAGAACCAAGAAAATGCTCGCTTTCGTCGGTATTGGGTTGACTCGATGGTGTCGCCTCCCCGCCTCAGCCGCCTCGCCTCGCCACGCCACGCCCCGCCACCTAGTTCCGCCTCTGATTGTGTGGGATGTTTTGGTCATCTGTAGGGATTTTTTTTATAAAGGGAGGTAATGTTTGATATTCAAGGTTGAAGTAATGGTGATGGTGTTTAGTGGCTTGAGATGGTGGGAGTGAATCATCAGAGATCTTGTATGATTGAAAAAATAATAATTTGCTTCAGTGCATGAGTTCGGCTTTCAACTACGACGGCTAACTAATGGCAATGGTTGGATCGTAGTCTCAATTTGTAATTTTTAAGGGAGAAGGTTCAAAAATACTCCTGACGTTTACCGCGATGTCTACCGAACACCCTATACTTTTTTTTTTGTCCAAAAGTACCCTTAACGTTACACTTTTTTTGTCACTGTGCCTAGTTATAGTAAGACAAGCAGGATTTAAATTGGTGACGCGAGAACCACATGGAAACTTAAAGGGAGAAGGTTCAAAAAATACTTACGACACGTATAAATATGTCCTTTAATCAAAACAAAAAATACAAAAATTCAAAATTCAAAATAAAAAAAGCATAACATATTTACATCATTTAATCAAAATACTAAAATTCAAATTATTTTGTTAACTAATCAAAACAACTAATTAAATAAAATAAATAACATATTCAAATACAATTAGAATTTGATGTAAATATGTTATGTTTTGAATTTTAGTATTTTACTTAAATTATGTAAATATGTTATACAACTTGTTTTATTTAATTAGTTGTTTTGATTAGTTAACAAAATAATTTGAATTTTAATATTTTGATTAAATTATGTAAATATGTTATGTTTTTTTTTTAATTTTGAATTTTAGTATTTTTTGTTTTGATTAAATGACATATTTAAATGTGTCAGGGGCATTTTTGAACATTCTCCCTTAAAGCCTTCATGTTTCTGCCACGCCAGCCAATTTTAACTCCGTTTGTCTTCTGTTAACGGTAGGGGCACGGGTGTGAGACCCCAAATTTTATGAATAAAGATTTAAATTTCTCGAAATATTTTTTTTTTAAATATTATGGTGTGGGTTTGACATAATGTTATAGTTGTGGGTAATATTTATAAATTTTGCAAAGTATGCAAGTTGTTATAAAATATTCGTTTGGTCGGAAAATATTCTTTTTCTCAGGGAATATCCGTACGACGGCACAATCATTGGTGGACCCCACAACGAAAGTATTGTCGTAGTTAGAAAATGACAGAATTATCTTTTTATAAAAATAACGACGAAAGTGTTATTGTTAAAACTGTTGAACTACCCGATAGTAAAAGTACAGTAATACACGTGGTTGCATAGTAGCACACGGTATTGATTATTGATGCTTACGTAAGAAGTCACTCAGTTATACTCAATTATTGCTTTCATGAAAATTGCCGCATCATATCTCTCTCATATTATTGATTAAATTATTGTCACAATATCATCTCAGATAATATGTTATATTATTAAATCAATAATTGAGACGACAAAGTTATTCATATTATTATTTGCAATATTGACAATATCTAGAAGTTACATCGAGGAGAGATTTGGTCACCTAATCAGCACGCCAATAAGGATAAATCCTTATCTGAAAGCCCCCTTTTCTTTAGGAACGACTTTGGTTGTTAAATATTATGAATTATAATATTAATGATGAATAAGTTTGTGTTGATTAAAGATGAAATTGATAGTTCCATTGTGTTGGAATTATTAGTGTTAGTGAAAATTGACATTTATTTCGATAATAATTGATGTTTGGAGGTTATATTGACGAATTCCGAATTAACCTGATAAATGACCAATTAATTGCTATTGATTCACATGATTATAACTATTTATTCACATGTGTATACTATTGATTCACATTCATTTACTATTAGGGGAGTTGGTGCAAGATTGATAATACTTGATAATTTATAATAATCAAGATTTTTTTAAATGTAAATTATAAATATTATTGATTTATATAAATATTTATTGGATGTGTTTATTATTGGATAAATAATTTTTCAATTTGATTGATTTGATTTAGTTAATTATTTATTTGTTAAATAATTAATGTGTTATGTGGATCGAAGTTATGTGATTAAGTGAATTATTTAATAAATTGTTATTAAATAAAGTATGATGAATAACTATATTATAAAGAGTTATTAAAATAGATTAAAGTAGCTTTAAATCTAGTATTGCCAAACAAGACTTATATATATTAAATCCTTTAAATTTAAAGGGTTTTTGCCAAACAAAGCCCTATGGCTTTTGAATTTCTTTTGAAATTTAAATAAATCAAACAAATATATAAATAAAATATATGTATATTTATAAGTTATACGTTATATGTTTATAACCAATGTTAATTATTAGACTTATTATGTCCATAGCCGTTTTTATGTTTACGCTGAGTTATCAGTTGAGTTTTTGGGTTTACATCTTAGTGTTAAACTTGAGTCTAAGAAAAAAGAGAGTTGTCTGCTAAAGGAAAGGCTTTTAGAGATAATTGAGAGAGAGACAGAGAGAGGAAAGTTATGAGATTATCAAGACTTTATCAGTAAATTGCAAAGTTTTCTAAAGCAACAAAAAGGTATGTTCCTATAACCTTAATATATGTACGTAGATATGTTTTAAGCCATTTTCCTATGAACTTGGTAGTCTCTCATTTTTCCGGTATATCATCGTATATAAGATTTTTACCAAAATTTCAGAAACCATATTGGTATAATTGGTTAAGGAATTACGTGTTTTGTTGTTATAATTGTTATGCTAGCATATATATATATATATATATATATATATATATATATATATATATATAATGCTTAATATATAAATAAGATGGTATGCTAAATTACGATTCAAGAAATGGTTTTACAAAGAAATATAATTATACATGAACTGTGATCGTATGATGATAACAAAATTAGCGTATGGTAATTTAGAAATTGAACTATATATATTCATTGGTTTATATGTTGGCATGTTTGTGTTTTAAGGAATCAAATTGGTTTTTATACTGGATTTATAAAGTGTTCATTGTGGTTATCAATTATCGACATGTAGTTTGGTTTAAAACAAAGATTTTCAAAGAATTAAGTTTTCTAAAATCACTGCTTAATTGTTGGTCGTTGGTATATGGATGATTGTTAACATTAATGTGTAATTTATGTGAAGTTATACATGTTAATTGGTGTTAAAAATTAAGACAGTAGCTTTGGCTTTGTTCTTTATTTTGTATTTTGTGAGTTTCATACAAATACTAAAATCTACGCCTACTCAAGTCTCGCCACTTTAGCGCCAAAAATCACGCTTCACCAACTTCATACATCAGTAACCAAGTCGTCGAGTCGGAGCGCCGACTTCAGCCGCCAAATACCTGAGTCCCTATATAACTCTCAAGCGCCAAAGCGCCACCATCAAGCCTAAGCACATAACGCGGCCTGACGCTCAAACTGTGGCGTACCGCTGATCACTTAGCAGAAAGTCCAGAAAAGACATTTGTCTTATACAAAAGTCTGTAATTGTTAATTGTAATGATATATGATGTTTGTTCAACATATATTTTGTTATGATGGGTATTGTAATGCTAGGAACGAGCATGGTGTTAATACCTATCGAGTTATTGTCGTTTTAAGAATATAATGTGATTACGTGGTTAGACATCTAAACCATACGTGATGTAGAGTTGATAATGACTGATAATGTTATGATAACAAATGTATATAGGATATTGTGATTTGGATTATAACGGTTTAATCTAAGCAAGGCAAGTTCTTTAACTCTATTTTTATAATCGAGCAAGTTTTTCTAATCCTAAATCTTTGTTATGCAAGTTTTGAAATCTATTGTTTTATATTGAGTAAATCTTCTAACTCCATACCTTAATTGAGTTAGTTTGTTATGATTATGCAAGTTTTCCTAACTCAAAACTTGTTATATTAGCATGCAAGTACCTTTATTCTGTTGAACTAGTTTATCGTTCAAGTTATTCTTTGTTATGAATGCTTGATTTTGAGTTCTAAGATGTAACCTTAGCTTAGTATTGTTCAAAGCAAGGTATGATAGATTATTCAATTGTTATGCTATTAGATTATTCCTAAAGCATGAACTTAGAATGCAATGTTTATTCAGTTATGATTATTCAATAACACAGTGTTATTATCTTTTATTCAACTAATCCTTAGTTGATGTCCATTGAATTCCAAATTAACTTGAAGTGTATCCAAACCAAACTGACTTTGGTGCGGACTTGTACTTTAAATACTGAGATGAACAACCCTATTATTAGGGGTTGCACTTAGTTTTATACTTTGTGCTGAAATGTTTATATACAATACATGTACGGGTTGATTGATCCCCTAAGTACCTTTGAGTCCTTATAATCGTATGTATTTATCATTATAGTTAAAGTTGAAAGATTACTTATAATCAGGATGTGGTTCGTGGTCATTAGACCTCAAAGAATGTTATGATTTTTGGAATGTTAATGTAACATATTGTTCATTTCTATTAAGCCTAGTATTCGGCAAGTGATGTAAAGGTTAAAGTTTTATTTATTGTTATTCCAAGTGAGCCTTGTTTGCTCACTCTTGCCTATAAAAAATTTTTACAGCTTAAAGTGAAAAGGGTGACGACTCTAGCACCAAAGAAGGAAAGGGAAAGATAAACAAGTATCAAGACTTGTAATAGTTTTGATAGTTTTATTATCGATTTGGTTTAAAGATTATAATGAAGTTTATTTAATTTTTTCCGCATTTAATGATTTTTTGTAAAGGTTAGATAACCTCGGGAGATTTTATTTAATGTAATCCTGTATGGGCAAGGTGTTTATTTATTCAATTATATTATGATCGGGTAGTTAGAAATGAATGTTTTGATTAAGTGAACACCAAATCTTGAGGTAATGAAGCACCGGATTTGGGGTGTCACAAGTTGGTATCAAAGCTTTAGGTTATGAACCTTAGGTGGGGAAAAGCCTTAGGAAGTAACCTTTGAAAAGATAGTGGAGATAACTCTTATCGAGTTTTAAGGAAGAAGTAATAACACACTTATGTGCTTATGTGTTTATAACTTATGTGCTCGCGTGAGTGTCGTAGTAATGATTAATAATTAAAACTTTAAAACTTTGTTGTCGGATGACTAATGCCTGAGAATCCAATCAAAGCTAGAGAGAGAAGGACCTCGATGCCTATAGAGGAGGAGCCTCACGACATTCAAAGTTGTTTGGGAACAACTATCGCCACGGAGTCACCTCTGCTGGTCACAAAGGGTCAAGATGAGGATGATGATGTGGAGACGGATGAGGAGGATCCCGTGGAGTTGCCACAGAGGATGAGGATGACGAGGACGAGGAGGAAGAGACTCCACTAACCTCGATGGTCGTCAGATGTATGATGAAGTCTCACGACCGTAACGTGGAACTTCGTGACACAAATGAGGAGTTGCAGGAGATAGTAGCCGAACAATGTATCGCAAATGACACGTATGACGACGATATCCCGTGATCGAGATGAACGCCTAACTAATGTTGAAGAGAAGTTGATGCGCATCAAGGAGAGAAGGAACAACCGATCGAGATGGTCGTGGAACCAAGAACAAGTCAAGGAAGAAGCTACCAAGAGGGCGAGAGTCAAGACGATACGAGGAAGCTTATCAACGAACCGGAAGAGCAAAGAAGGGACGACAAGCAAAGAGGATGAAGATGGAAGAGATGGATAAAGTATTCAATACCGTGATCAATCGAGCTCAAGATCGGGTCATGGGTTATCCAATTCAGCCGAGACTCGCCATCATACGCAGTTAGATCGCCGAACAATGTTCCGAAAGTTATGGAAGAAGAGCGCCGAAAGGCTACGGAGTATCTTAATAGATCATCGTAGGAAATGTGTCTTCTATGCATATAATAAGTGTTAAATAATGTGTAAATCCCTGCTGTTAAGTAACCATGGGATATGAGAATGATGATGTTGTCCCGTAACTTTTGTAGTTCAGTGAAGGAATGTAAATAGCAAAGATGCTATTATTTTTATGTTTTTCAAGTAATGATGAATAAATAAAAGTTATTATTTTATTCAAAGTGTTATGTGTTATGTGGTTATTTCTTTTATGGAGGCAAGTAATTAGCAAATACTTAAAGAAGTCGAGTAATAGTCTAATAGATGTTTTTTAATGTAAAATGCCTCCCATACGTGAACCACCCCGACAGAGAACCAATGAGAGAACTAACAATAACGATGTCAAGATAATCCCGCCCAACAACTAGTAACGTTACTAACAGAGCGCCAGCAGAATCAACCTCGTAACCAAGGCACAACGCTTAAGGATTTCAAGGCGGTTGACCACCGAATTCCTGTGGGTCCATGAATCCGGTCGAGGCACGCACTGGATTATGGAAATTGAGAAGGTGTTTGAAGTCGCTAGGTAGGGATGAACAAAAGACCGCTTTTACAACGCTCATGTTGAAAGCGTGCTAGTTATTGGTGGCAAGCCAATAAAACCCGGAAGGACCAGTGAGTGATGACTGGGATAGGTTCAAGGAGTTATTCTTCGAGACCTATTTCCCGTAGAGTTCAAGAGTCGCTTAGAGGTTCGGCTTTGAACTCGAAAGTGGGAATGATGACGGTGATCTCGAGTATGCCGCAAAATTCAACGAATCAAGCGAGGTTTGGCGCCATATCGTGTCAAAGATGATGAACGTAAGGCTAAGAGATTTGAACAGGATCAAAGCCCCGTCAGTATACAGTAGGTTTCCTGCTCCAATTGAAGACGCTTACAGCAAAGTTGATGGAGAAGGCAAGACTACCAAGGTGGAGGCGAGGCAAAGACAAAATTCAATCAAGAAGAAAAAGAAGAAGAAGAATGAGGGGAAGTGAAGAATGGTAGCGAGGCAATGGAAATGGCAAACAACAACAACAACAATTGAAGAGGAAGTGGAACGGAAATGGGGGTACTGAAACCAAAGGGTAACCAACAATTTAGAAGTTTGAAGCACGTGTTACACATGCGGAGGTTTCATAAGGGGTGTGCTTGATGGGGAAACATGCATGTTTCAACTATGGCCGTGAAGGTCACATGGCCCCAAATTGCACCCAACCCAAGAAGAATGTCTGTTTACGCGGATCCAAGGATCACTTTGCTCGTGAATGCCCTCGTAAGAAGGTCGAGAAAAAACAAAAGCAAGGGAGGTAGCAAGTGAGAAACATGGGCCATTGTTTGACCTACAACATCAAACAAACCCACAAATGTAACATTCAACACGACCGCAGGTGATGTCGTGCAATCAAAAGATGTGGTGTCGTATTATCCCAATCAACGATATTAATGCTTATGTATTATTTGATTCGGTGCTACTTGCTCGCTTATATCCTGATGAATTTGCTAAGAGGTTAGAATTGCTTGTAGAAGAACCGAATTTCCTTTTGAACATAGAAATTACGAATAGGAAGTGATTCCTCATTAGGTTCAGATACAAGAAATGTAGGGTGAACATTAAAGGAATATCCTCGATGGTAGATTTAATCCCAATTAGACTTGGAGAATTTGATGTTATTTTGGGAATGGATCATTGCTCAAATATGGAGCAAAGAATTATTGCCACAAGAAGTGGTAAACCTTACGACTCACAAAAGGTAGTTTTCTATGGTAGCAAATCGCCTAGATAAAATGAAATGTCCGACGATTATTACGCAGCAAAGAAGTTGTTAAGTAAAGGTCATGTGTTTTTTTGGCTTACATAGTCGATACTCGTAAAAAGGGTGTGAAACCGAGGAGATACCAAAGGTTAGGGAATTCAGAGATGTATTTTCAGAGGATTTGCCGTGACTTTCCTCGATGAGAGATCGAGTTCAGAATCGACTTAGCGCCAGAACTCGCACCGATATCGAAGGCCCCGCATGTAACGGCTCCTAGAGAAATGAAGGAACTAATGGTGCAACCGCAAGAGTCACTTGACAAGAAATATATTCAACCAAGTGTATCACCGTGGGGAGCGCCAAAGATTATTCGTGAAAAAGAAGGACGGATCAATGCGCTTTTGATTGATTATAGGAGTTAAACAAGGTCACTATTAAGAATAGGTATCCGCTGCCTAGAATAGATGACTTGTTTGACCAAATAAGGGTGCTAAGTACTTCTTCTAAAATAGATTTGAGAAGTGGGTATCACCAATTGAAGGTAAGAAAGGAGGATATACCTAGAACGACATTCGTAACTCCTATGATGACATTACGAAGCTTCGGTGATGTCTTTTGGTTTAACAAATGCCCCCGCCAAGCTCATGGATTTGATGAACAGGTATTTAAACCATTCTTAGACAAGTTCGTAGTGGTATTTATCGATTTACATTCGTGTATTCCAAAACTCAAGAAGAACACGTGGAACATTTACGCTTGACATCGAGACACTAAGAAAGGAAAAGTTGTACGCAAAATTCTCTAAGTGCTAATTTTGGCTCGATCGTACAATTTTTTGGTCATGTGATTGACAAAGATGGGATTTCAAAGGATCCATCGAAAGTGGAAGTCAGAATAAATTGGGAACAACCAAGGACACCTTCAAGGTGAGGAGTTTCTTGGACCGGCCGGTATTATTATAGAAGATTCATTCAAGATTTTTCCAAGATAGCCACTCCGCTAACAAATTTGACACGGAAAGTCGTGAAATTCATTTGATGGAGAAATGTGAGGAGAGTTTTCAAGATTTGAAGAAGAAGCTAAGTGTGGCACTTGTGTTAACACTACCAGATAATACAAGAAATTTTGTGGTGTATAGTGATGCCTCACACAAAGGATTGGGTTGTGTTCTTATGCAGAACGACAAAGTTATTGCCTATGCATCAAGACAACTGAAGGATTATGAGAAAGGTTATCCGACTCATAATTTGGAATTGACTGCAATAATATTTGCTCTCAAGATATAGAGACACTATCTTTATGGAGAGAAATGTGAGATCTACACGCACCACAAAAAAAGTCCAAGTATATTTTCACTCGTATGATCTAAACACGCGTCGAGAAGGTGGATGGAATTGATAAAAGATTATGATTGTGAGATCTTTTATCATCCATGCAAAGTGAATGTGGTTGCAGATGCTTTAAGCAGGAAAGGTCGGGAGAAGTTGATGATGATAACAACTCAGGAGAAGCTCATTTCAGCAATGACAAAGCTAGAGCTGGAAATCAAATTTCCACAGGAATTCGACGAACGACTATTCCAGTTAGAAGCCGGTCCAACTTTACTGGACAAGGTGAAGAACGCTCAGTTATAAAATGAAGAATGTGGGAAGATAAAAGAGAATGTGGTTTAGGGTAGTGATGCGAAATACAAGATCGATACCGAAGGATTACTACTAGACGAGGGAAGAATCGGGTCCCAAAGAACACCGTGAGTCGAAAAGAAGAAATTTTGACCAAGCTCATAGCTCAAAATATTCAATTCATCCAGAAGCACGAAGATGTATCAAGATTTACGCCGACATTTTTGGTGGTAATAATATGAAAAGGGATGTTGCGTAATGTACGCGCGGCGAAATGTATGACATGTCAAAGAGTAAAAGCCGAACATCAAAGACCCAACGGATTACTTCAACCGTTGGAAATATCGGAATGGAAGTGGGAGTACATCACGATGGTTTTGTGGTGGGTCTTCCAACTACTCAGAGAGGATGCGATGCGATTTGGGTGATAGTGGATGATCGATTTAAATCAACGACTTTTTACCAATAAAGATTAGGTTCAATCTTGATCACCGGCAAGATTGTACATTAAGGAGATCGCTTTGAGACATGGAGTGCCAAAGGTCAATTGTGTCCGATAGAGACCCGCGATTCACGTCAAACTTTTAGAAGAGACTACAAGAATGCATGGGAACTCAATTGCGAATGAGTACAACTTATCATCCACAAACAGATGGCTAAAGCGAACGAACGATCCAGACATTGGAAGATATGCTGAGAGCATGCGTCATGGATTTCAAAGGAAGCTAGGAAGAACAATTACCATTGGTGGAATTCGCCTACAATAATAGTTATCACGCGACCATTGGTATGCCACCTTACGAAGCATTATACGGCAGAAAGTACAGAACTCCACTGTGCTGGGATGAAGTCGGTGAACGTCAACTGCTAGGACCAGAACTAGTATAACAAATTGCTGAGGTTATCAAACTCATCAGGACAAGATTGATAGTAGCTCAAGACCGACAGAAGAAGTATGCTGATCAACACAGACAAGATCGTGCATTTGACGTAGGAACTTTTGTATTCCTCAAAGTTTCTCCTTGGAAGGGGAAAATTCATTTCGGTAAGAAGGGAAAACTCAAGCCCGAGGTTTATCGGACCTTTGAAGTGTCAAGAAGAGTCGGAGAGGTAGCTTACGAGATAGCTCTACCTCCAGAGTTGGAAAACATTCACAATGTTTTTCATATTTCGGTGTTATGACCGTATAAACCCGATTACAAACACGTGATCGAAAGTACGAACCGCTTTAGCCGAGAAAGATTTGTCTTATGAAGAGATTCCTATCCGTATAGTCGACAAGAAAGAACAAGTGCTCAGAATAAAGTGATACCTTCCGTGAAGAAGGTGATATGGAGGAACCACAATGCGTAAAGAAGCTACGTGGGAACTCAAGAGAAAATGTTGAAAGAGTACCTCGAGTTATTTGTTTAATCTGTGTCTTTGATTTTGGGGACAAAATCTTTGTAAGTAAGGAAGAATTTAACGAATGTGTTGTTTGAGTTGTGATTCTGGGGACAGAATCCTTATAAGAGGGGAATGATGTAACATTCCGCATTTTTTTTAAATGTAAATTATAAATATTTATTGATTTATATAAATATTTATTGGATGTGTTTATTATTGATAAATAATTGTTCAATTTGATTGATTTGATTTAGTTAATTATTTATTTGTTAAATAATTAATGTGTTATGTGATAGAAGTTAATTATGATTAAGTGAATTATTTAATCAATTGTTATTAAATAAAGTATGACAAATAACTATATTATAAAGAGTTATTAAAATAAATTAAAGTAGCTTTAAATTTAGTTTTGCCAAACAAGGCTTATATATATTAAATCTTTTAAATTTAAAGGGTTTTTTCCAAACAAAGCCCTATGGCTTTTGGATTTCTTTTGAAATTTAAATAAATCAAATAAATATATAAATAAAATATATTTATATTTATAAGTTATATATATGTTTATAACCGATGTTAATTATTAGACTTATTATGGCCATAGCCGCTTTTATGTTTACGCCGAGTTATCATTGAGTTTTTTAGGTTTACATCTTAGTGTTAAACTTGAGTCTAAGAAAAGAGAGAGTTAATCGCTAAAGGAAAGGCTTTTAGAGATAATTGAGAGAGAGAGAGAGAGAGAGAAGTTTCGAGATTATCAAGACTTTATCAAGAATCGCAAAAAGTTTTCTAAAGCAACAAAAAAGGTATGTTCTTATAACCTTAATATATGTATATAGATATGTTTTAAGCCATTTTCCTATGAACTTGGTAGTCTTTGCTTTCTTGGTATATCATCGTGTGTATAAGATTTTTACCAAAATTTCTCAAAAACCATGTTTTATAATTGTTTGAGAATTACGTGTTTTATTGTTATAATTGTTATATAGCATATATATATATATATATATATATATATATATATATATAATATATAAATAAGATGGTATGCTAAATTACGTATTCAAGAAATGGTTTTACAAAGAAATATAATTATATATGAACTGTGATGATTAGATGATAATAAAAAATTAGCGTATGCTAATTTAGAAATTGAACTATATATATTCATTGGCTTATATGTTGGCATGTTTGTGTTTTAATGGAATCAAATTGGTTTTTTATACGGATTTATAGTGTTCACCGTGGTTATCAATTATCGCAATGGAGTTTTCGTTTAAAAACAAGATTTTCAAAGAATTAAGTTTTCTAATATTGCTGCTTAATTGTTGGTCATTGATATATGGATGATTATTAACATTAATGTGTAGTTTATGTGAAGTTATACATGTTAATTGTTGTTAATTTGTTGTTAAAATTAAGATGAGATTTGGCTCTGTTTCTTCATTTGTTTCTGTGTGAGTTTCAATACCTCCAAATACCAAAATCCACGCCCAAAGATCAAGTCTCGCGCATTTAGCGCCAAAATCGGCACCCTAACCAAACTTCATACCAGCACTCAATCGTCAGAGCTACCGACTTCCCGTCGTCAAGTCACCGAGTCCCTATATAACTCTCACAATAAGCACCACATCACATCAAGTCATATGCACACCACAAGCTTTAAAAAGTAGCCAATACCACTTAGCTTAGCGTATCGTTCTAAACGACTTTTGTCTTGCATAAAAGTCCAAAATTTTAATTGTAATGATATATGATGTTTGTTCAAATATATTTTTTTTTATAGTATTGTAATGCTAGGAATCTACATGGTGTTAATACCTAACGAGTTTATTATCGCTTTTAGAAATATAATGTGATTACGTGGTTAGACATCTAAACCATACGTGATGTAGAGTTGATAATGACTGATAATGTTATGATAATAAATGTATATAGGATATTGTGATTTGGATTATAACGGGTTAATCTACTCGCAAGGCGAGATTCTAAACCTATCTTTTTACATTGAGCAAGTTTTTCTAATCCTAAATCTTTGTTATGCAAATTTTGAAATATATTGTTTTACATTGAGTAAATCTTCTAACTCCATACCTTCATTGAGTTTGTTTGTTATGATTATGCAAGTTTTCCTAACTCAAAACTTGTTATATTAGCATGCAAGTACCTTTATTCTGTTGAACTAGTTTATCGTTTAAGTTATTCTTTGTTATGCATGCTTGATATTGAGTTCTAAGATGTAACCTTAGCTTAGTATTGTTCAAAGCAAGGTATGATAGATTATTCAATTGTTATGCTATTAGATTATTCTTAAAGCATGAACTTAGAATGCAATGTTTATTCAGTTATGATTATTCAATAACACAGTGTTATTATCTTTTATTCAACTAATCCTTAGTTGATGTTAGTTGAATTTTAAATTACCTTGAAGTGTATCCAAACCAAACTGACTTTGGTGCGGACTTGTACTTTAAATACTAAGATGAACAACCCTATTATTAAGGGTTGCACTTAGTTTTATACTTTGTGTTGAAATGTTTGTATACTATACATGTACGAAGGATTGATCCCCCTAAGTACCTTTTCGAGTCCTTATAATCATTATAATCATTATAGTTAAAGTTGAAAGATTACTTATAACTATGGATGTGGTTCGTGGTCATTAGACCCTCGATGAATGTTATGATTTATGGAATGTTAATAGAACATATTGTTCAGTTCTATTAAGCCTAGTATTTGGCAAGTGATGTAAAGGTTAAAGTTTTATTTATTGTTATTCCAAGTGAGCCTTGTTTGCTCACTCTTGCTCAGAAAACTTCTTACAACTAAAGTCGAAAAGGGTGACGACTCTAGCACCAAAGAAGGAAAGGGAAAGATAAACAAGTACTGAAGACTTGTAATAGTTTTGATAGTTTTATTATTAGACTTTGGTTTAAAGATTATAATAAAGTTTATTTAATTTTCCGCATGAATGATTTTTGTAAAGGTTAGATAACCTGGGAGATTTTATTTAATGTAATCCTCAGATGTAAGGTGTTTATTTATTCAATTATATTATGATTGAGTAGTTAGATATGAATGTTTTGATTAAGTGAACACTAAATCTTGAGGTAACGACGTACCGGGATTTGGGGGTGTCACAATGACTAAGTTAAAAATAGAGGTATAGATGGAGGTACTATACTGTAATTCGTATTTTCACATATCTAGAACTATTGAGTCACATGATTTACTATTGATTCAAATGATTTCCTATAAATATAAGCTCATTCTTCCTTCATTTTTCACCAATTCACTAAAGCTATAGAGCAATTATTATAGAGAGAAATTATAGAGAGAAAGAAGAAAAGAAGTCTGCTACCTCACTATTCCAGTATCCAGTCTTCTTTTGAGGTAAGGGGTATTATTTCTTTCGTATTCATGAAGAGAGTTATTTTCTTATTCCATTCTTTATTATTATGTTGAAATAACTTTTATGCCAAGTACCGCATACACGGTGAAATTCTTCGCTATTCCATTCATTATTATTCTGCTTGAATAACTCCGTCTGCAAGCGATTACATCACATGCCTCGGTGAATTTTGTTGTTATTACATTCTTTATTATTATGTTGGAATATCCTGTCTGTGCGGATTACCCATGACCTGGTTCCATTCTTTATTATTCTGTTGGAATATCCTATCTGTGCGGATTATGCATGACCTGGTTCCATTCTTTATTATTCTGTTGGAATAACCTATCTATGTGGATTACCGCATGTATGGTGAATAATCCTTCGTATTCATTCTTTATTAAATTGTGGAAATGATGTGTCTACGTGGATTACCGCATGATGGGTGAAAATCCATTTGCAGTTTCGTATATTCTACTATACTTGTATGATATATCATTTCATTTGTACTCGTCATGAAATATCATTTTCTTTGGTATTTTTTTCTTTTACGAGTTATTATTCATGGGTTACTATTCACCCGATTACTATTCATTATAGTATTATTCACTCGGGTATTCGGGGAACTTTTTGTGCCTGAGTACTATTCACGAGTTACTATTCATGGGTTACTATTCACTCGATTACTATTCACTTTAGTATCATTCACTCGGGTATTCGGGACACTTTTCGTGTCGGGGTCTATTCACGTGGTACTATTCCCGAAGTACTATTCACGGGGTACTATTCACCCGAAAAATATATTTCTTTTCTGTCCAAATTATTTTTGGTACATGAATATTATTATTGAATTTTACCCCACAAAGCAGTATCATGTTGACCATTTGGACGTTATTGATTTCTGGATAAATTAAATTATAAATCTTTAAAATTTATGCTTGAACTTGTTTTATTGAATTATTATGTCATTGTCATCATCCTCATGTTTATATTGTGATGAAAGTCATCTTTTGCTTACGTGCATAGATGAACTTGGTATGATTATGACCAGGGATTATTCGGTATAATCATGACTGTAATGTAATAAATGATGTGGTAAAAGTCCTCATTGGCCTGTAGTTCATTGATGGACAGTTATTGGTATGATTATGACTAGGGATTATTCGTTATAATCATGACCATTGATGAATACACGAATATCCTTGGCCCGTAGTGCATGGATAATTTGTGGTCGTGATACTAAAGAATATCCTTGGCCCGTAGTGCATGGATAATTTGTGGTCGTGATACTAAAGAATATCCTTGGCCGTAGTGCATGGGTGATTCGATGATGTGGATTATTTATTAAGCCGAGTCTCAGCGATACAGTTGATGAAAAACTTTTTAAATCATAGAAGATAATAGATTTTATGCTCTACTTGACTCTTCTAATGGATTGCTTATTTCATTTGCAGCTTGTTGATCTAAAACTTGTTGTCTATTGTATTCTATCGGTTGTTATACTATCAAGGCTAAGGCTAATTTATTCTCGCATTATCTTAGTCATAATATTTCTTCGGGCTAGTTGAGCTCACCCTTTCTTTCATTGTTCTCTTCGAAATGAGAATATAGTTTGGGACGAGTCGGAAATAGAGTGATGGTCCGTGATAAATGGCTTTAGTAGTCCTCACTATTCTACTAATAATGTGATAATAATTATAATGAGGACACCATTGAGTGTGGATATTGTCTAGATGACAATATTCTTGTTTAAACTCTCGGCTATGTTTTGTCGTATTTTACACGACTGTTGTATAATTAAGTTGTATTTGAATTTATGTACCATGTATCTGGAAACTCAAGATGGATGATGTATACCTGGTTTGGGGGCGTCACAATTGGTATCAAAGCTTAGGGATATGATCCTTGGCTGAGATGTGAGACAAGAACTAGGAGGGAGAGATTTGGGAATTCCTTCGCTAGTATGACCTACCTAAGTTTGTTTGGTATTTAATTGGTCACGAGTATAGGGATAATATGTGATATGTTAATTAACCCTTATTTTGTGACAAGTGTTTGAAAATGGCATCCGAAAATGTTGAGATCAAGAATGAAGCACATGAGACCGCTTGAGTCACCAACGATCAATACCTGTGGATAATGTGCAACAGGAAGACAATAATCCTCAGGTAAACAATAACACCGATGAAATGGTGAACGATGGGATGTTCAGAGGCTTTATGCAATTCATGCAACATCAGGCGAGAGCGGTTCCTATTCAAAATGCAGGTGAAAACAATGGCAACCCATGGATGGTCACTGCTAAGCAGTTTAAGGAGCTGGGACCGCCGGAGTTTTTGGGAAAGCCAGAACCACTTAAGGCGGAGACGTGGTTAAAATAGATCACCAAGATATTTGATGTCTTGGGATGCTCTGAGGAGCAAAAGGTTCCCTTTGCCACCTTTATGTTGCGTGAAGAAGAGGCGACATGGTGGGAATCAGAAACGACTCAACTGACGACTTTTCAAGATGTCTTGGGAGAAGTTCCAAGAGTCGCTTCAATGATAATGAAACCCAATGTTTATGAATAAAAATTAATTTTCTTTGTTTATATTCAAAATAATTTTTTTTATATTATGGTGTGAATTTGAGATAATGTTATAGTTGTGGGTAATATTTATAAATTTTGCAAAGTATCAACGATGGAAAGTTAGTCATAATGTATATATATGAATAAAGATTAATTTTGTCGAATATTCGTTTTAATTTGAGAAATATTAAATAGTTGTGGATAATATTTATCATTTTGGACCCCATGCAGTTGCCAATTATTGTTGGATTGAAATATTCGCTTTAAAAAAATATTTTATTGAAAATAATCATTGGAAGTTTTTGCTGATGATCTTTTATTGAACTACTTTCGGTAGTAAAAGTGATCTGATGTCTACTTTCGCGTTGTTGTTGTTGTAGTAACATACGCGTATTGATTATTGATATTTATGTGAGAAGTCACTTAGTTTTTGTTCGATTATTGCTTTCTGATAGTTCTTTGCATAGTATCTCACATTATTTGATTCAATTATTGTTGATTTAGAAGTTTTGTTTTATTCACGTAATAAAATAGAAACATCTTTTATATATAAAATGAATACTTTATTAAAGTTATTACATAAATAGAATATATTATATTCTATTATGCGTAGTGTTTTGCGTAGTAAAATCTTTTTTATATAAAATAGAATACTTTATTAAAGTTATTACATAAATAGAATATATTATATTTTATTATGCATAGTGTTTGCATAATTGCACTTGCATAGTGTTTGCATAGTAAAAATCTTTTTATATAAATAGAATATATTATATTTTATTTAAAAGATTTTTCTTTAAATATGGAATAGTCGATTAAAGTAAATCAATCTGGACCGTTCATGGATTAGTTCTTATGCATTCCATTTTCCTATAAATAGAAGCTCATTCCTTCATTATTTTCTTACGAATTCACTTTGAACTCTGAGAGAAAACTATAGAGAGAGACTATAGAGAGATAGAAGAAAAGTTTTACTGTTACTTCCTTACTCTTTATATCAAGTATTATTTTACGGTAAGGGATATTATTCTTTTGTATTCAAGAAGAGAACTTACATTATTCCATTTCTTTATTGTTACATTTGAATAACTTTTGTATCACGTGAACTACCCTATACTTGGTGACATTCTTCTATTATTACATCTTTATTATTACGTCTTAATATCACATATACATCTTTATCTGTGGGACTGGTTCCATTTTTATTATTATTCGTCTTTATTATTACGTCGAATATCACATATATGTATCTTATCTGTGGGACTGGTTCCATCATTTATTATTCGCATTTATTATTACATTGGAACATCACATCGGTGTGAATTTCACGACTTTGGTTAGTTATTATTATTACATTTGAAATAACAAAATACATCTGAAGTACTGCGTGCGTGGTGATATCTTTTGTTATTCCATTCGGTATTATACTCGATTGATTAAAATTTTGACTTCTATACTCCATGAAATTAGTGGAATATCCTTGATATTTGCGCTTCATCCGATATCTTTTTCATGGAAATATTCTTACGAGCATTCTTGAATTTTACTCTACAAAGCGATGTCGTGTTGACAATTTGGACGTTATTGGTTCTGGACAAATTAATTCTTGAACTTGTTTTATTGAATTCTTATATCATTGTCATCATCCTCATGTTTATATTATGTTGAAAGTCATCTACATGGCACATGTAGTGCATAGATGGACTTGGTATGATTATGACCGAGGATTATTCGGTATAATCATGGCCAGTAATAATGTTACAAATGATGTGGAAAAAAAGTCCTCATTGGCCGTAGTGCATTGATGGGCGATTTTTGGTATGATTATGGCTATGGATTCTCTTGACCAAGGCAAAGATGAATTGTTTTATGGCATGATCGGGGCCGAGTTGATGAAAACACGATTATCTTTGGCCCATGTAGAGCATGGATAATTAATGTGTGGTCGTGATCTTAAAGAATATCCTTGGCACATAGTGCGGGGATGATTTCATGATGTGGATTATTTATTAAAATGAGTCTCGGCGATAAAAGTGATGAAAAACCTTTTAAATCATAAAAGATAGTAGATTTTATTTTCTACTTGACTCTTTTAATGGATTGCTTGTTCATTGCAGTTAAACTTGATGTACTATTATATTTTATCGGTTTAACATTGTTGGAGACTAATGATAATTTATTACGCATTATCTTAGTCATAATATTTCTTCTTGGGCTAGTTGAGCTCACCCTTTCTTTCATTGTTCTCTTGAGAAATGAGAATATAGGCTGGGACGAGTCGGGAGCGGAGTGATGGTCGAGAGGATAGCATTAGTAGTCCTCACTATTTTGTGAAATAGTGTGATAATAATTATAATGAGGACTCCTTTTGAGTTTGTATAATCTCTAGTAGACAATAATTGTATTCAAACTCACGGTTTATGTTTTGTCGTATTGTATACGACAGTTGTATTGTATTAGTAAGTTGTATTTGAATTACATACCATGTATCTGGCGACCCAAGATGGGTGATGTATACCTAATTTTGGGGGCGTCTCGGTTTAGTATCAAAAAGCTTAGGATATGATCCTGGCTAAGATGTGAGATAAGAACTAGGAGGGAGAGGCGGGAATTCCTTAGCTAGTATGACCTACCTAAAGTTTATTTGGTATTTAATTGGTCGGTCAAAGTATAGGGATAATATGTGATATGTTAATTAACCCTTGTTTTGTGGCGGTGTTTGAAAATGGCATCAGAGAATGTTGAGATTATCAATGGAGCACGAGGAGGCCGTTGAGTCTCCACAGATCGATAATCGAGGATAATGTGCAACGGAGAGGACAATACTCCTCGTGAAAATAATAACACCAATGAAATGGTGAATGATGGGATGGTCGGAGGCTTTATGCGATTCATGCAACAACAAAGAGTGAAGCGACTCACATCCAAAATGCTTAGTAAAATCTTGATAACTCTCAGACGGTCACCGCTAAGCAGTTTAAGGAGCAATTCATGCAACAACGGGTGAAGGCAGCTCCTGTCCATAATGCAGGTGGAAACAATGGTAACCCACGGTTGGTCACCGCTAAGCAGTTCAAGGAGCTGGGACCACCGGAGTTTTTGGGAAAGCGAAACCACTTAAAGCGGAGACATGGATAAAGCGATTACCAAGATATTTGATGTCTTGGAATGCTCGGAGGAAGCAAAAGGTTCCATTCGCCACCTTTATGTTGCGTGAAGAAGGAGATCATTGGTGGGAATCGTAAAAGCGTACCTACCCGACTGGCCTTTTCAAGATGTCTTGGGAGAAGTTCGAAGAATTATTCAACGACAAGTACTTTCTGAAAGTATTCATCACATGAAGGAGGTAGAATTCATCAAGTTGGAGCAAAACAATATGGCCAGTGTATCGAGATGCGAGGCTAAGTTTGCGGAGTTATCGGTTTGCATCCCATTTGGTCGATAATGAGGAAGCGAATGGCGCGAATGTTTTTGCGAGGTTTGAAACCCGATATCGTCGATACCTCATTTCTCACAAACTTTGTTTATATTCGGATGTTGTGAATAGGGCTCGATTATTGGGCGCGATAATGAGTCGAAGCCTGACAAAAGGGAACGACCAACAACACGATAATAATCATACAGGTGGCGGCGGTCATCGAGAACAACGATAACCATCGTGGGGATATTATCATGCCAAGAATGGTAACCATTTAAATTGGTAATCATGGCGAAGATAATAAGAATGGACATTTTAAGAAGAAGGTTCAACAATGGCGTGAAGGCGTCGGCACGACACCGTTTCAAAGGAAGAAGAAGCCCATCGGTCGTATGTTTCAAATCTTGGACAAGAGGACACATCGAAATCAAAACTATGCGCAATAATCCAAAGCGTGTTTTAATTACGGAAGAGAAGGTCACCTAGCTCGATTTTGTCGTATGGTGAAGTCGAGTCCAAGCTGGGATAGTGATGCCAAAGGATGTCCCAGACAAGCCAAAGCCGTGGTTTAAGAGAGCAGCACTTTTTCTCGTGATGAGGAACACGAATAAAATTATCACGGGTAAGTTAATCATAAGCTCTTCTGAAAGTCTATCTGGTGTTGAATCTGGGTTCTACTCACTCTTTTATTTCACCTAGTTGTGTTCAATGTTTGTACTTAACTCAGGAGAAGTTAAACTTTGATTTATCTATTGAAACTCCATTGGGAGAAACCTTCGTTACCTCCATTGTTTATAAATCTTGTTTGATTCAAATCGACACTTTCACGTTACACCATCGATCTTATCTCTTTGAAAATACTTGCCTTTGATGTGGTTTTTTTTTTTGAAGCGATTGGTTAACTACTCATCATGTTTTTTAAATAAGGTTGTTAGCTTTTATATTCTAACCAACCTATTATGCGAATTCAAAGCAACCAAACCACTAAATTCAATCATTGTCATATCGAAGCATAAGTAAAGAGCCCGATCCTTTTGTTGTTGACTTCTTTGTGTGGAATGCACCAAAGCCGGACTTTACGTAGGCGACGTCGTGAATGAGCGATGACAAGTTGATAGGTATCAATGTGACGTGTTATCTAAGTTTGGATAGAAGTCGCGGTTGGTATCGATGTGACGTTTATCAATCTTGGATGATATTTTTTTTGAATGATATTTCTATCATTAATAAATCTCTTGGCGTATTCTTGAAGACTTCTTAGCCTACCCCGAGCGTGAAATCAATTTTGTATTGACACCGATACAAAACCCATTTCTTAAACCCTCAAAATATTTCTTCAACTAAAACAGGCGTAACATGCGCCAAAGCGTTGACTCGAGTTGTTGAAGATTACGATCGTCTTATTCAATATCATCGTGGAAGAAGCGAGCGTGGTAGGCGGCGTGTTGAGTAGAAGATCGTATCGTTTATAAGTGCGATGTTGTTAACACAAAAAGACTCATTTAGTATAACTTGCAAATGATGAAGATAGAGTTAAAGACTCTAGGGACCCACGTGAAGATAACGAATATCTGAGTAAAATCGACTTTAATCGATAAAGTTAAAGACGCTCAAGCTACATACCGAATCGATGAATGTGAAGAAGAAGGTTCAAGAGGCGTTATTCTAGAAGCGAGAGTTCTTTGAAGAGGAAATCTCAACCCTCGATTTAATTGGCCCATTTGAAATCCTCGATTGAGTAGGAGCGTGGCTTATAGACTCGTTTTACACCGCCAGTATGTCGGCGTGCTCATAACGTTTTAAACGTATCAATGTTACGTAAATATGTGGATGACCCGAACCACATTATTAATTTAGAATCGGACGAGATAGCGGATGATTTAACGTATGAGATCTCGTGTTAAAATCTTGGATAAGAAGAATCGTATCCAACACTCGAGGGTTATACCTCGAGAGTTAGAATCGAAATGAAGTCGAGTATCCTCACATTAGGGCATACCGAGTGCGTCACGTAAATTTAGAGGCGAAATTCCATAAGGAGGAGATTGTGAAACCCAGTTTTATGAATAAAAATTAATTTTCTCGAAATAATTTTTTTATATTATGGTGTGAATTTGAGATAATGTTATAGTTGTGGGTAATATTTATAAATTTTGCAAAGTATGCAAGTTGTCATATTATATTCGATTGGTTGGGGAATATTCGTTTTAAGCAGAAATATTAAATGCGATGGCACAATCATTAGTGGACCCCACTAGCGAAATTATTGTCGGATTGAAAAATGACAAAAATATTTTATTGAAAATAACGGCGGAAGTTTTACTGGTTGATCTTGTTGAACTACTCGGTAGTAAAAGTCTGATGATGTCTGGCGTTGTTGCGTAGTAGCACACCACGGTATTGATTATTGATATTTATGTGAGAAGTCACTTAGGTTTTGTTCGATTATTGCTACTGATAGTTCTTTGCGTAGTATCTCACATTATTTGATTCAATTATTGTTGATTTAGAAGTTTTGTTTTATTCATAATAATAAAATAGAAACATCTTTTTATATAAAAGCGAATACTTTATTAAAGTTATTACATAAATAGAATATATTATATTATATTATGCATAGTATTTTGCATAGTAAAATCTTTTTATATAAAATAGAATACTTTATTAAAGTTATTACATAAATAGAATATATTATATTTTATTATGCATAGTGTTTTTGCATAGTGCCTAGCATAGTGTTTGCATAGTAAAATCTTTTTATATAAATAGAATATATTATATTTTATTTAAAAGATTTTTCTTTAAATATGGATAGTCAGTTAAAAGTAAATCAATCTGGATAGTTCATGGATTAATTCTTATGCATTCCATTTTCCTATAAATAGAAGCTCATTCCTTCATTATTTTCTTACGAATTCACTTTGAACTCTAGAGAGAAACTATAGAGAGAGACTATAGAGAGATAGAAGAAAAGTTTTTGCTTCTTCTTCTTACTCTTATATCAAGTATTATTTTACTGGTAGGATATTATTCTTTTGTATTCAAGAAGAGAACTTACATTATTCCATTTCTTTATTGTTACATTGGAATAACTTTTGTATCACATGAGCTACCCTATACTTGGTGACATTCTTCTATTATTACATCTTTATTATTACGTGAATATCACATGCATGCATCTATATCTGGCAGGACTGGGTTCCATTTTATTATTATTCTTCTTTATTATTACGTTATCGGAATATCACATGCATCTTATCTGCAGGACTGGTTCCATCATTTATTATTAGCATTTATTATTACATTTGGAACATCACTCGGTGTGAATTTCACGACTTTGTTCTAATTATTATTATTACATTGAAATAACCGCCTATACATCTGCGATCTGCGCATGCATGGTGATATCTTTTGTTATTCCATTCGGTATTATTATACTCGGTTGATTAAAATTTTGACTTCTATACTCCATGAAATTAGTGGAATATCCTTGATATTTGCGCTTCATCCGATATCTTTTCATGGAAATATTCTTACGAGCATTCTTGAATTTTTACTCTCTACAAAGCGATGTCGTGTTGACAATTTGGGCGTTATTGGTTCTGGACAAATTAATTCTTGAACTTGTTTTATTGAATTCTTATATCATTGTCATCATCCTCATGTTTATATTATGTTGAAAGTCATACATGGCACATAGTGCATAGATGGACTTGGTATGATTATGACCGAGGGATTATTCGGTATAATCATGGCCGTAATGTTACAAATGATGTGGAAAAAAGTCCTCATTGGCGTAGTGCATTGATGGGCGGATTTTGGTATGATTATGGCTATGGATTCTCTTGACGAGGGTGCAAAGATGAATTGTTTTATGGCATGATCGGGACAGTTGATGAAAACACGATTATCTTTGGCCCGTAGTGCATGGATAATTAAATGGTGCGTGATCTTAAAGAATATCCTTGGCACATAGTAGTGCGGGATGATTTCATGATGTGGATTATTTATTAAGTTTGAGTCTCGGCGATAAAATGATGAAAAACCTTTTAAATCATAAAAGATAGTAGATTTTATTTTCTACTTGACTCTTTTAATGGATTGCTTGTTCCATTGCATTTTAAACTTGATGTCTATTATATTTTATCGGTTTAACATTGTTGGAGACTAATGATAATTTATTACGCATTATCTTAGTCATAATATTTCTTCTTGGGCTAGTTGAGCTCACCCTTTCTTTCACTTTATTCTCTTGAAAATGAGAATATAAATTTGGGACGAGTCGGGGAGCCGAGTGATGGTCGAGAGGATAGCATTAGTAGTCCTCACTTATTTTGTGAAATAGTGTGATAATAATTGTAATGAGGACTCCTTTTGAGTTTGTATAATCTCTAGTAGACAATAATTGTATTCAAACTCACGAGTTTATGTTTTGTCGTATTGTACCTTGTATTAGTTGTATTATTAAGTTGTATTTGAATTACATGCCCAGGAGGTATCACCTGGCGACCAATTCTGAAAAGATGGGTGATGTATACCTAATTTTGGGGCGTCAAGTCCAATTTGGGACTAATGGCACCAAAGGCGGATATGCATAAAACAAAGTTGGTGGTTTCAGGAAGAACATTTTTCGTGACTTCTCAAAAAGCGAGTAACCCGAATGAAGTTAGCACGGGTTAGTTAATTATAAATTCTTGCGAAGTCTATACCTTATTAGATACCGGTTCTACCCATTTTTTTATCTCTCTTGCTTGCGCTCAACGTTTAAATTTGACTCCGTGAAAATTAGACCTTGACTTATCGGTTGAAACTCCGTTAGGAGAAACCTTCATTACATTTCTATTGTTAATAAATTTCCTGACGTATTCTGAAGAACTTCCTAGCCTACCCCTAGAGCGTGAAATCGAATTTTGTATTGACCCCAGTACAAAACCCATTTCTAAAACCCTTAATTATTTCTTCAACCAAAATGAACGAATAATGCACCAAAGATGTTGGCTCGAGCTGTTGAAGATTACGACTATACCATTCAATATCATTGTGAAAGAGCGAACGTGGTAGCTGACGTGTTGAGTAGAAGATCGTATGCGTTTATAAGTGCGATGTTGTTAACACAAAGACCCATTTCGTTATAACTTGCAAATGATGAAGATAGAGTTAAAGACTCTACAGGGACCCACGTGAAGATAACGAATATCTGAGTAAAATCGACTTTTAATCGATAAAGTTAAAGACGCTCAAGCTACATACATGCAATCGATGAATGTGAAGAAGAAGGTTCAAGAGGCGTTATTCTAGAAGCAAGAGTTCTTTGAAGAGAGAAATCTCAACCCTTGATTTAATTGGCCCATTTGAAATCCTCGATTGAGTAGGAACTGTGGCTTATAGACTCGTTTTACCGCCAAGTATGTCGCGTGCTCATAACATTTTTAACGTATCAATGTTACGTAAATATGTGGATGACCCGAACCACATTATTAATTTAGAATCGGATGAGATAACGGATGATTTAACGTATGAGATCTCGTGTTAAAATCTTGGATAAGAAGAATCGTATCCAACACTCAAGGGTTATACCTCAAGAGTTAGAATCTGAAATGAAGTCAAGGTATCCTCACCTTTGCTAAGATACCAGTATCGCGTCGTAAATTTCGAGGGCGAAATTCCATAAGGAGGGAGATTGTGAAACCCAGTTTTATGAATAAAGAATTAATTTTCTCAAATAATTTTTTTATATTATGGTGTGAATTTGAGATAATGTTATAGTTATGGGTAATATTTATAAATTTTGCAAAGTATGCAAGTTGTCATATTATATTCGATTGGTTGGGGAATATTCGTTTTAAGCGGAAATATTAAATGCGGCGGACAATCATTAGGTGGACCCCAGCGAAATTATTGTCGGATTGAGAAAATGACAAAAATATTTTATTGAAAATAACGGCGGAAGTTTTACCGTTGATACTGTTGAACTACTCGGTAGTAAAAGTACAGTAATAAGCGTTGTTGCATAGTAGCACACGGTATTGATTATTGATATTTATGTGAGAAGTCACTTAGTTTTGTTCAATTATTGCTACAATAATTGCTGCATAGTATCTCACATTATTTGATTCAATTATTGTTGATTTAGAAGTTTTGTTTTATTCATGTAATAAATAGAAACATCTTTTTATATAAAACAGAATACTTTATAAAGTTATTCTATAAATAGAATATATTATATTCTATTATGCATAGTATTTTGCATTGTAAAATCTTTTTATATAAAATAGAATACTTTATTAAAGTTATTCTATAAATAGAATATATTATATTTTATTATGCATAGTGTTTGCATAGTGCCTGCATAGTGTTTGCATAGTAAAAATCTTTTTATATAAATAGAATATATTATATTTTATTTAAAAGATTTTTCTTTAAATATGGATAAAATCAGATTAAAGTAAATTAATGCAGACCGTTCATGGATTAGTTACTATGCATTCCATTTTCCTATAATAGAAGCTCATTCCTTCATTATTTTCTTACGAATTCACTGAACTCTAGAGAGAGAAACTATAGAGAGAGACTATAGAGAGATAGAAGAAAAGTTTTCTGTTACTTCACTACTCTTATATCAAGTATTATTTTACGGTAAGGGATATTATTCTTTTGTATTCAAGAAGAGAACTTCAGTTATTCCATTTCTTTATTGTTCTATTGGAATAACTTTGTATCACAAGTACCCTATACTTGGTGACATTCTTCTATTATTCTCGTCTTTATTATTCTCGCTTAATATCCTCTTCGCTCTATACTGGAATTGGGTTCCATTTTTATTATTCCGTCTTTATTATTCTCAGCCGGAATATCACATATGCATCTATATCTGGGGACTGGTTCCATCATTTATTATTCCGCATTTATTATTCATTGGAACATCCTCTCTGATTGTGAATTTCACCGACACAGTTACTGTTATTATCATTCTGTTGAAATAACTGCCTATGCTGGTACCGCATGCACGGTGATATCTTTTGTTATTCCATTCTTTATTATACTCAGGTTGATTAAAATTTTGACTTCTATACTCCATGAAATTAGTGGAATATCCTTGATATTTTCGCTTCATCCAATATCTTTTCGTGGAAATATTCTTACGAGCATTCTTGAATTTTACTGTACAAAGCGATGTCGTGTTGACAATTTGGACGTTATTGGTTCTGGACAAATTAATTCTTGAACTTGTTTTATTGAATTCTTATATCATTGTCATCATCCTCATGTTTATATTATGTTGAAAGTCATCTCGTGGCTCAGTGGTGCATAGATGGACTTGGTATGATTATGACCAGGGATTATTCGGTATAATCATGGTAGTAATGTTACAAATGATGTGGAAAAAGTCCTCATTAGCCCGTGTAGTGCATTGATGGATAGTTTTTGGTATGATTATGGCTATGGATTCTCTTGACCAAGGGTGCAAAGATGAATTGTTTTATGGCATGATCGGACTAGTTGATGAAAACACGATTATCTTTGGCCCGTAGAGCATGGATAATTCGTGGTCATGATACTAAAGAATATCCTTGGCCTGTAGTGCAGGGATGATTTCATGATGTGGATTATTTATTAAGCTGAGTCTCAGCGATAACAGTGATGAAAAACCTTTTAAATCATAAAAGATAGTAGATTTTAATTTCTACTTGACTCTTTTAATGGATTGCTTGTTCCGCTGCAGTTAAACTTGATGTCTATTATATTTTATCAGTTTAACATTGTTGGAGACTAATGATAATTTATTCTGTATTGTCTTAGTCATAATATTTCTTACTGGGCTAGTTGAGCTCACCCTTTCTTTCACTATTCTCTTCAGGAAATGAGAATATAGCTGGGACGAGTCGGGGAGCAGAGTGATGGTCCAGAGGATAGGATTAGTAGTCCTTACTATTTTGTGAAATAGTGTGATAATAATTGTAATGAGGACTCCTTTTGAGTTTGTATAATCTCTAGTAGACAATAATTGTATTCAAACTCACAGTTTATGTTTTGTCGTATTGTACCATGGCAGTTGTATTAGTAAGTTGTATTTGAATTACATGCACGATGTCCGGCGACCCAAGATGGGTGATGTATACCTAATTTTGGGGGCGTCCAAACCAACACCTGCTTTTCAAGGAAGGAGAACGACCACCAATCAGTATGCTTCAAATGCGAGGGAGGGACATATCACCAAAGTCGCATGCGATGCGGTCAAAGCATGTTACAATTACGGAAAAGAAGGTCACCTAGCCCGATTTTGTCGTGCACCAAAGTCAAGTCCAAATCGGGGACGGTGGGCACCAAAGGCGACATGATAAAACAAAGTTGGTGGTTTCAGGAAGAACATTTTTCGTGACTTCTCAAAAAGCGAGTAACCCGAATGAAGTTAGCACGGGTTAGTTAATTATAAATTCTTGCGAAATCTATACCTTATTAGATACCGGTTCTACCCATTTTTTTATCTCTCTTGCTTGCGCTCAACGTTTAAATTTGACTCCGTAAAAATTAGACCTTGACTTATCGGTTGAAACTCCGTTAGGAGAAACCTTCATTACATTTCTATTGTTAATAAATTTCCTGACGTATTCTGAAGAACTTCCTAGCCTACCCCTAGAGCGTGAAATCGAATTTTGTATTGACCCCAATACAAAACCCATTTCTAAAACCCTTAATTATTTCTTCAACCAAAATGAACGAATAATGCACCAAAGATGTTGGCTCGAGCTGTTGAAGATTACGACTATACCATTCAATATCATTGTGAAAGAGTGAACGTGGTAGCTGACGCATTGAGTAGAAGATCGTATGCGTTTACGAGTGAGATGTTGTTAACACAAAGACCCATTTCGTATAACTTACAAATGATGAAGATAGAGTTAAAGACTCTAGGGACCCACGTGAAGATAGCGAATATACGAGTAGAATCGACTTTAATCGATAAAGTTAAAGGCCGCTCAAGCTACACACCCGGAGCTGATGAATGTGAAGAAGAAGGTTCAAGAGGGCATTATTCTAGAAGCAAGAATCGATGAAGAGAGGAAATCTCAACCCTCAATTTAATTGGCCCATTTGAAATCCTTGATCGAGTAGGAACTGTGGCCTATATACTCGCTCTATCGCCAAGTATGTCTCGTGTTCATAACATTTTTTTTTCACGTATCGATGTTACGTAAATATGTGGATGACCCGAACCACGTTATTAAATTAGAACTAAACGAGATAGCAGAAGATTTAACGTATGAGGAGATACGTGTTAAAATCTTGGATAAGAAGGATCGTATTCAACACTCAAAGGTTATACCTCAAGAGTTAGAATCTGAAATGAAGTCAAGGTATCCTCATCTCTTCGGCATACCAGGTACATACCCTAATTTCTAGGGAAAAATTTCATAAGGGGGGGGGGGGGGGGAGATTGTGAGACCCCTAATTTTATGAATAAAGATTTAAATTTCTCGAAATATTTTTTTTAAACATTATAGTGTGGATTTGATATAATGTTATAGTTGTGGGTAATATTTATAAATTTTGAAAAGTATGCAAGTTGTATAAAATATTCGTTTGGTCAGGGAATATTCTTTTTGTTAGGGAATATCTGTACGACGACACAATCATTGGTGGACCCCACAACGGAAGTATTGTCGTAGTTAGAAAACGACACAATTATCTTTTATAAAAATAACTAATGAAAGTGTTACCGTTAAAACCGTTGAACTACCCAAAGAGTAAAAGTATAGTAATACGCTGTGGTTGCATAAGTAGCACACAGTATAGATTATCGATGCTTACGTAAGAAGTCACTCGCTTATACTCAATTATTGCTACAATAATTGTCGTGATCATATATCTCATATTATCGATTCAATTATTGTCACAAGATCATATGTATAATATGTTATATTATTAAATCAATAATTGAGACGACAAAAGTTATTCATATTATTATTTGCAATATCGACAATGTCTAAGTTCACAAGGAGAGGTTTGGTCACCTAATTGCGTGCCAATAAGGAGAAATCCTTATCGAAAAGCCCCCTCTCTCCTGGGAACAACCTGGTTGTTAAATATTTTGAATTATAATATACATGATGAATAAGTTCGTGTCGATTAAAGATGAAATTGATAGCTCCATTGTGTTGGAATTATTAGTGTTAGTGAAAATCGACATTTCTTTCGATAATAATTGATGTTTAGAGGTTATATTGACCAATCGGGTAATTAACCGGATAAATGAGCAATTAATTGTTATTGATTCATATGATTATAATTATTTGTTCACATGTGTGTACTATTGATTCACATTCATTTACTATTAGGGGAGTTGGTGCAAGATTGATAATACTTTATGACTAAGTTAAAAAAGGAGGTATAGATGGAGGTACTATACTGTAATTCGTATTTTCACATGTCTAGAACTATTGAGTCACATGATTTACTATTGATTCACATGATTTACTATTAGGGGAGGTGGTGTAAGTTTGATAATACTTGCAGGTCTAAATTAAAAATGAAGGAAAAGAGGAAGGTATTATACTGTAATATTCCGAGCCCCAAAACGTGCAATTATCGAAACTATATTTTCCTATAAATAGAAGCACATTCTTCATTCATTTTTCACCAATTCACTAAAGCTATAGAGCAATTATTATAGAGAGAAATTATAGAGAGAAAGAAGAAGAGAAGTCTGCTAACTCACTATTCCAGTATCCAGTCTTCTTTTGAGGTAAGGGGTATTATTTCTTTCGTATTCATGAAGAGAGTTATTTTATTTCAAAGGGTTGTTATTCCATTCTTTATTATTATGTTGGAATAACCTGTCTATGCGAAGTACCGCATACATGGTGAAATTCTTCTGTTATTCCTTTCTTTATTATTCTGTTGGAATAACCCGTCTGTGCGGCTATCGCGCATGCACGTGAATTTTGTTGTTATTCCATTCTTTATTATTCTATTAGAATATCTTGTCTGTGCGGTCTATCACATGCCTGGTGAATTCTGTTGTTATTACATTCTTTATTATTTTGTTGGAATAACTCGTCTGCAAGCGCTCTATCACATGCTTGGTGAATTCTCGTTGTTATTCCATTCTTTATTATTCGTTGAACATCCTTTCTGCATTTAATTACGCATGACCGGTTCCATTCTTTATTATTCTGTTGGAACATCCTCGTTTGTGCGATTACGATGACTCGGTTCCATTCTTTATTATTCTTCATTGAATAACTCCGTCATGGATTACGCATGCTCGGTGAATTCTTCTTCATTATTCTATTCTTTATTATTCGTCGTTGAATAATCATTTACGTGGATTATCGCATGGCGTAAAAAAAATCCATTTGCGCTTCATATATTCTATTATACTCAAATGATTAAAGTTTTAGCTTCTATACTCCATGAAATTAGTGGAATATCCTCGATATTTGCGCTTCATCCAAAGATCTTTTCATGGAAATATTCTTCCGAGCATTCTTGAATTTTACTCCACAAAGCAAGAGATCATGTCGACAATTTGGACGTTATTGATTTCTCGATAAATTAAATTATAAATCTTTACAAATTTATCCTTGAACTTGTTTTATCAATTCTTATATCATTGTCATCATCCTCATGTTTCTAATATGTTGAAAGTCATTTGTGGCCTGTAGTGCATAGATGGTCTTGGTATGATTATAACTAGGGATTATTCGATATAATCATGACCGTAATGTTACAAATGATGTGGTAAAAGTCCTCATTGGCCGTAGTGCATCGATGGACAGTTGTTGGCATGATCATGACCATCGATGAATACACTAATATCCTCGCCCGTAGTGCATGGATAATTTGTGGTCGTGATACTAATGAATATCCTCGGTCGAAAAGTGTGGATGGTGTGGTTTATTTATTGTCGAGTCTCAAATGATAAAAATGATGAAAACCTTTTAAATCATAGAAGATAGTAGATTTTATTCTCTACTGACTTCTTCTAATGGATCGCTTGTTCACTACCGCAGCTTAAACTTGATGTTTATTATATTTTATCGCTTAACATCATTGAAGGCTAATGATAATTTATTCTGCATTATCTTAGTCATAATATTTCTTACTGGGCTAGTTGAGCTCACCCTTTTCTTTCACTGTTCTCTTCATGAAATGAGAACGTAGCCGGGACTAGTCAGGAAACAGAGTGACGGTCCGATGATAGCATTAGTAGTCCTCACTATTCTATAAATAGTGTGAAAATAAATGTAATGAGGACTCCATTGAGTGTGGATATTGTCTAGATGACAATATTCTTATTAAAACTCTTAGATTATATTTTGTCGTATTTTACACGATCGTCAGTATAATTAAGTTGTATTTAAATTTTGTACCATGTTTTCATGACTCAAGATGGGTGATGTATACCTATTTTGGGGGCGTCACAATTGGTATCAAAGCTTAGGGATATGATCCCTAGCTGAGATGTGAGACAAGAACTAGGAGGGGAGAGACGGGGAATTCTTTCGCTAGTATGACCTACCTAAGTTTATTTGGTATTTATTTGGTCTACCGTAGTATAGGATAATATGTGATATGTCAATTAACCTTTGTTTTGTGGCGATTTGAAAATGACATCCGAGAATGTTGAGAATAACAATGGAGCACAGAGACCGCTGGAGTCTCCACAGATCAATAATCGTGATAATGTTCATCGAAGGCGACAATCCTCATGCAAACAACAACACCGACCAAATGATGAACGATGGAATGTTCGTGAGGCTTTATACAATTCATGCAACATCAAAGCAGAGCGGCTCCTCGCCAAAATGTAGGTGGAAACACCGAAACTCTCTGACGGCCACCGCTAAATAGTTCAAGGAGCCGAACCACCGAGTTTATTGGAGAGCCAAAACCACTTAAGGCGAAGTGTGAATAAAGCAGATCACCAAGATATTTGATGTTTTGGGATGCTCCAAGGAGCAAAAGGTTCCATTTTCCACCTTTATGTTGCGAGGAGAGGCAGATTATCGGTGGGAATCCAGAAAGCGTGCTCTCAACCCGCCGCACCAAGATGTCTTGGGAGAAGTTCCAAGAACTATTCAACGACAAGTACTTTCCCAAAAGTATTCGCTACATGAAAGAGGTAGAGTTCATCAAGTTGAGCAGAACAATACGACCGTGTCACAAAGACGGGCTAAGTTTGCCGAGTTGTCCCGCTTTGTCTCTCACTTGGTTGATAATGAGGAGAGAATGACGCGATGTTTCTAAGAGGTTCAAAACCCGAGATACGCCAATATACTTAATTTCTCACAAACCGTGTTTGTATTCGATGTTGTTAATAGGGCTCGCTTATCGAGCGCCGATAACGAGTCAACTCAACCAAGAGAAAGCAAATTGGCAAAATGATAATACTAAAGGGTAGTAAATCATCGAAGCTTGACAACAAACGTGGAGGGAATCAACATGCCAAAAATGGTAACCACTTTGGTGGTAATCATGGCCAAGACAAGAAAAAAATGGACATTTCAAGAAAAGGAGATTCAACAATGATGGAAAGACGCCAAGACCAAAGACCCGTTGTTAAGGAAGGAGAACGACCACCTATCATATGCTTCAAAATGCGGAGGGAGGGACATATCACCCAAACCGCGCGATGCAAATCCAAAGAGTGTTATAATTATGGAAGAGAAGGTCACCTAGCCCGATTTTTTTCGCGGCACCAAAGACAAGTCCATCAAGGATGGAGGCACCAAAGGTCATCCCAGAAAAGTCAAAGCCAGAGTTCAAGGAGAGCGTTTGTCGAACCTCCCGTAAAAGCAAGGAACCCAACGAGGTCATCACGGTAAGCTTATCATAAACTCTAAATAAGTCTATACCTTATTTGATACCGGTTCTACCCATTCTTTTATTTCTCCTACTTGCACTCAACGCTTAAATTTGACTCGAGAAATTAGACTTCGACTTATCTATTGAAACTCCATTGGGAGAAACCTTCATTACATCCAATCGCTTATAAGTCTTGTTTGATTCAAATTCCAGAACCGCATCGCTACCTATCAATCTTATTTCTTTAAAATACTTGCATTTGACGTGATTCTAGGGATTGATTGGTTAACTACTCATCATGCTAAATTTGATTATTTTCGTAAGGTTGTTAGCTTTCATATTCCTAATCAACCTATTATGCTAATTCAAGCCACCAAACCATTAAAATCAATCACTACTCATCTCAAGCCATAAAGCTATTCGCTTATTAAAAATGGATGTCAAGCTTTTTTAGCTCATGTCACGATTTAAACAAAAATACGCCGATTTGAAAGATATTTCTATTGTTAATAAATTTCCGACGATTTCCCTCAAGAACTTCCCGCCTACCCCGTCAGAGCGTGAAATTGAATTTTTATCGACCTTGAACCCAAGATAAAACCCATTTCCAAAGCCCCATATCGAATGGATCCTATTGAACTTCGTGAGTTAAAGACCCAATTGCAGAATTGTTAGACATCGGCTTCATTCGCCCCAAGACGCCTCCTCGGGGTGCTCCTGCTCTATTCGTGAAGAAGAAAGATGGAAGTATGCGACTTTGTATTGATTATCTGGAGTTCAATCATGTCACCATCAAAAAAGGTACCCGCTGCCTCGCATTAATGACCTGTTTGACCAACAGCAAGGCGCCAAATTCTTTTCAAAGATCGATCTTCGTTCGGATATCATCAACAAGATTAAAACCGATGACATTCCAAAGACTACTTCGTAACTCCTAGACGGCATTATGAATTCTTAGTCATTTCTTTTGGATCGACTAATGCTCCCGCCGCTTTCATTGATATGATGAACCGAGTATTCAAGGAATATTTGATCACTTTGTGGTCGCTTTTATTAATGACATCCTCATATACTCCAAAACCCGTGAAGACCATGAGCAACACTTGAGGTCGATACTCCAAAAGCTTCGTGAAAACAAGCTATATGCCAAGTTGAAGAAATGCGAGTTCGCTTGAGGAAGTTGCATTCCTTGGGGCACGTGATATCAAATCATGGGATATCCGCTGACCCAAGAAAGATCAAAGTAATTCAAAGTCGAGCAACCTAAATCAAATGACTCAAGTACGTAGCTTTCTGGCCTTAGCCGGTTATTATCGAGATTCGTAGAAGGGTTTTCTCGAATCACTACTCCATTAACTCAAATGACTCTCAAAAAGATACAAAATTCGGTTGAAGCGAGGAATGTGAGAAGAGTTTTCAAGAACTCAAGAGGAGACTCATTTCAAGACCTTTTCTCGACAATACCATCTGCCTTGAGGGATTTGTCATCTACAAAGGATGCTTCGTGCAAAGTGTTAGGATGTGTTCTCATGCAACATGGGAAAGTCATAGCCTATACCTCACGACAACTCAAAGAATATGAGAGGAATTATCCTACTCATGATCTAGAGTTGGCAGCTATCGCTTTTGCGCTTAAGATTTGGAGGCATTACCTGTATGGAGAGAAGGTGGAGATCTATACGGATCATAAAAGCCTCAAATATTTCTTCACTCAAAAGGAACTCAACATACGCAAGAACGATTTATGGCTTGAGTTGTTGAAAGATTACGATCATACCATTCAATACCATCCTGGAAAAGCGAACGTAGTAGTCGATGCATCGAGTAGAAGATCATATTCGCACGAGTGCATTATTGTCAACGCAAAGGCCCATTTTATACGACTTAGAAAGGATGGAGATAGAGTTAAAGACTCAGGACCCATGTGATGATGGCAAATATACGAGTAGAACCGACTTTAATCGATAAAGTTAAAGTCGCTTGCTACAAACCCGAGCCGATGCGTATGAGGAAGAAAGTGCAAGAAGGTGCTATCGCCGAAGCAAGAATCGATGAAGAAGGAATACTTCGAGTCAACTCCAGCACTTTGTGTTCCTAAAACCCCGATTTAAAGTATAAAATCATGATGGAGGCGCACAACACACCGCTTTAATCCATCCTAGAGTACCAAAATGTATCGTGATCTTCACACATACATTTTGATGGAGCAATATGAAGAGAGAGATAATGAGTTTATCTCAAGGTGTTTAACTTGTCAACTAGTCAAGGCAAAGCATCAAGTACCAAAAGGTCCATTGCAACCACTTGAAATTCCGAATGGAAGTGGGAGCACATTACCATGGATGGATTTTCATCGGTCTTCCAAGGTTTCTCAAGGCATATGATGCAATTTGGGTCATTGTTGATAGATCGATCGACCAAGTCCGCCATTTCCTACCTATACGAAAACTACACTTGAACGCCTTGCTCGATGTATAAACGAGATTGTAAGATCGCATGGTATGCCAATCCATAGTTTCCGATCGAGACCAAGATTCACTTCAAGATTTTCGGGTTAGTTTATAAAAGCTACGGGCACATGATTTACGATTTAGCTCGGCATATCATCCTCGCAAACTGACGGGACAATGGAGAGGACTATTCAAACTCTTGAAGATTTATTAAGACTCGTGTCCTCGACTTCAAAGGAAGTTGGGACAAGTTCTTACCATCGGTGGAGTTTTCTAACAACAATGCTTATCAAACAAGTATCATCGTATGGCTCCATTTGAGGCGCTATATGGAAGAAAGTGTTTCTCAAGATGTGTTGGGAGGAGGTAGGTGAAGCAACGTTGTTGGGACCGAGTTGGTACGTATGACTACGAAAAAAGATTCAAACGATCCGACAACGATAAAAACCTCACAAGATCGACAAAAGAGTTATGCCGATCTTCATCGAAAGGACGGAATTCGATATCGAGATCATGTGTTGTTACGTGTTGCTCCATGGAAGGGAGTTACGAGATTTGAAAGAGAGGAAAGCTCAACCCTCGATTCATCGGCCCATTTTAATCCTCGATCGAGTAGGAATCGTGGCCTATAGACTCGCTTTTACCGCCAAGTACGCCTCGTGTTCATAACATTTTTCACATATCTATATTACGTAAATATGTGAAAGACCCGAACCACATTATCAATTAGAACCAGATTTAGATAGAGGAAGATTTAACGTATGAAGAGTTACATGTTAAAATCTTGATAAGAAGGATCATATTCTACGCCTAAAGTTATACCTCAAGTCAAAGTTTTGTGGAGAAACCACGATGTCGAGGAAATGACCGGGAGTTAGAATCAAATGAAATCAAGGTATCCTCACCTCTTCGATATACTAGTACGCACTTCTAATTTTGAGGATGAAAATTTCATAAGAAGGGAGGTCAGAAGACCCCAACTTTTATGAATAAAGAGTAATTTTCTCAAATATATTTTTTTAATATTATGGTGGATTTGATATAATGTTATAGTTGTGGTAAATATTTACAAATTTTTCAAAGTAAGCAAGTGGTTATATAATATTCGATTGGCTCTGGGAATATTCATTTTAACAAGGAATATTCAGACGACGACAAGATAATCATCAGGACCCTACAATGGAAGTATTGTCGTAGTTAGAAAAATGATATAATTATCTTTTATAAAAATAATGGCGAAAGTGTTACCGTTAAAAATTGTTGAACTACCCTAGTAAAAGTATACAAATAATACGCGTGTGGTCATATAAGAGCACACCAGATTGATTATCGATGCTTACGTGAGAAGTCACTCGCTTATACTCAATTATTGCTACAGAATTTGTCGATCATATCTCTCATATTATCGATTCAATTATTGTCACAAAGATCATCCGAATAATATTTATTATTATTAAATCAATAATCGAGACGACAAAGTTATTCATATTATTATTTTCAATATCGATAATGTCTAGAAAGTTCACAAGGAGAGGTTCGTCACCTAATCAGGCGCACCAATAAGGAGAAATCTTATCTGAAAGCCCCTTTCCCTCGGAACGACCGATTGTTAAATATTGTGAGTTATAATATTAATGATGAATAAGTTATGTTGATTAAAGATGAAATAGATAGTTCCATCAGTGTCGGGATTATTAGTGTTAGTGGAAATCGACATTTATTTCGATAATAATTGATGTCCTGGAGGTTATATCGACCAATCGTGTAATTAATCGAATAAATGAGCAATTAATTGCTATTATTTCACATGCTTATAACTATTTGTTCACATGTGTGTACTATCGATTCACATTCATGTACTATTAGGAGGTGATGCAAGATTGATAATACTTGTATGACTAAATTAAAAATGGAGGTTTAGTTGAAGGTACTATAATCGTAATTAGTTTTTTCACATGATTATACTATCGAAATCACATGAATGAACTATTAATTCACATTATTTACTATTAGAGGAGGTGGTGCAAGTTCGATAATACTTGCAGGACTAAATTAAAAAATGAAAAAAGAGGAAGGTATTATACTTTAATATTTCGAGCCCCAAAACGTGCAATTATCGAAAATATATTTTCTATAAATAAGCTCATTCTTCCTTCATTTCTCACCAATTCACAAAAGCTTTAGAGCAATTATTATAGAGAGAAATTATAGAGAGAAAAGAAGAAGAGAAGTCTGCTACCTCACCATTCCAAAGATCCAGCTTTTCTAAGGTAAGGGGTATTATTCTTTCGTATATTCATGAAGAGAGTTATTTTCTTTCAATACTGTAAGTGGTTGTTATTCCATTCTTTATTATTATGTTGAATAACTCGCCTATGCTAAGTACCGCATACATGGTGAAATTCTTCTCGTTATTCAATTCTTTATTATTCTCGCTGAATAACTCTCGTCGCGGCTTTATTCCATCGCATTATTCGTTGAATATCCCCGTGAATTCGTTGTTATTCCATTCTTTATTATTATGTTAGAATAACCCGTCTGCAAGGCGATTACGTATGCTTGGTGAATTCTGTTTATTCCATTCTTATTATTCTCGTTGAACATCCTCGTCTCGTGTGGATTACGCACGACCGGTTCCATTCTTTATTATTCTCGTTGAATAACCTGCTTGTGCGTCTGATTACGCGCACGGTGAATTCTTCTTCGTTATTCCATTCTTTATTATTATTCTCGTTAGAATAATCTGCTTCACGTGATTACCGCATGGCGCATAAAAATCCATTTGCGCTTTCATATATTCTATTATACTCAACATTAAAGTTTTTTGCTTCTATACTCCATGAAATTAGTGGAATATCCTTGATATTTCAAGCTTCATCCAAAGATCTTTTCATGGAAATATTCTTCCGAGCATTCTTGAATTTTACTCCACAAAGCAAAGATCATGTTGGATAATTTGACGTTATTGATTTCTCGGATAAATTAAATTATAAATCTTTACAAATTTATCCTTGAACTTGTTTTATCAATTCTTATATCATCATCATCATCCTCATGTTTATAATATGTTGAAAGTCATCTCGTGTATTCAGAAGTGCATAGATGGACTTGGTATGATTATGACTAGTGGATTATTCTAAGATAATCATGACCGTAATGTTACAAATGATGTGGTAAAAGTCCTCATCGGGTCGTAGTATCGATGGACAATTGTTAGCATGATCACGACCATCGATGAATACACGAATATCCTCGCCCGAGTGCATGGATAATTTGTGGTCGTGATACTAATGAATATCCTCGGTCAGAAAGTGCGATGATGATGTGGTTTATTTATTGTCGAAGTCTCAAATGATAAAAGTGATGAAAAACCTTTTAAATCATAGAAGATAGTAGATTTTATTCTCTACTTGACTCTTCTAATGGATTGTTTGTTCCACTGTAGTTAAACTTGATGTTTATTATATTTTATCAGTTTAACACTGTTGAAGTCTGATGATAATTTATTCTGCATTATCTTAGTCATAATATTTCTTACTGGGCTAGTTAAGCTCACCCTTTCTTTCACTGTTTTCTTCAGGAAATGAGAACGTAGCCGTGACACCCCCAAATCCTGGTACTTCGTTTCCTAAAGATTTGGTGTTCATTTAATCAAAACATTCATTACTAACTACCCAATCATAATAAAATTGAATAATAAATACCTACCCATACAGGATTACATTTAATAAAAATCTCCCAGGTTATCTAACCTTTAATTACAATCATTCAAATGCGGAATTTAAAATTTATTACATCACATTATATTTAAAAGTCTATTATCATAACAATAAAAATAAAATTACAAGTCTTCATCACTTGTACATTTTTCCCTTTCCTTTCCTAGTGGTAGGTTCATTGACCTTCTCAACCTTAGCTGCAATAAGTGTATAAATATGCAAGAGTGAGCAAACAAAGCTCACTTGAAGAAGAATGAATAACTTTACAACATTACAACAATTGCCAGAAATAGGTTAAATAGAACTGAATGATATGTTCTATTAACATTCTGAAACATACTACTGAGGGTCTAATGACCACGAATCATGTTCATAGTTATAAGTAATCTTTCAACTTTAACTTTAACAGTCATAAGACTATAAGGACTCCACGTACTTAGGGGGATCAACCCTTCGTAAAATGTATTATGCACAACCATTTCAACGCTAAGCATAAACCTCTAATAAAAGAGTTGTTCATCTCAGTATTTAGAATACAAGTCCGCACCAAAGTAAGTTTGGTTTGGATACATTACAAGGTAATTTAGAATTAAATCTGGCCATCAACTAAGGATTAGTTGAATACAAAAGAACTAACTGTGTGTTATGGAATAATCATAACTGAATCGATATTTGTAAATTAATATCATGCTTTAGGAATAATCTAATAGCATAAACATTGAATAATCATAACATAATTTGCTTGAACAATATTAAGTCAAGGTTATTGAAAATTGGATGCTAAGCATGCATAGTGAATAGTAATTTGAACGATAAAGTTGTTCAACATTAGAATATTAAAATATAGCGACTTGCATGCTAAATAACAAGTTATATATTAAAGAAACTTTCTGAATATTAAAATATAAGATTTAGAATACTTGCATCCTCATGAAAAACTAGATACAAGAACTTTCTCAATAATAAACAATTTAGCTCTACGAAAGTGTAGAGGTAGCAACTTGCGAAATTGTATTTGAATTAAAAGCAATAACGTACTCAACAAAATTAAACTTGCACAACGAAGTTTTAGGGTTAGAGAACTTGCCTTGAGCACAAGCTAAACCTTACACTTGAATCTTAATACCCTATATATATGTTATCATGACATAATTAGTTACTACCAATATTTATATATATAAACAAGTATATACATCATATAGGTTTGATTTTCAATTCAAATAATCGAATTACGTTAATATTAATACTAGTTAACCCTTGATAACATGCTTATTCTTAGTTTAGTACTACTGAAATCGTAATTTAACAGTCCTATTATTAATACATAACATTTGTTTTCAAACTTTGTGTAAATAATTAAAACTATCAGGCCATTCTGTTAATCAAGATCATGCATGCTTACACGCTTTACATTGTGGGCGTAACAATATATACTGTGGTTATTGGTGTCATGAGCGAGACTCAAAGCTAGCAGCAAGGCGTTGTAGTGATACCAATACTGTGGCGCGAGAATATCATTAAAGCTAAGCAAGGGCATTCGAACTCTGCTTTCTACCGGCAAATTTCTAACAACATCATGAACAAAAAGCCAATTTGGCATACAAGCTCTTTTCTAATAAACTAATTAACATGTAATACACCTATAGACTTCATATAAACATAATTTAAGGACTCTTAACATGATTCTACTCATATAATAACATAAACATCAAATTTACAACACCCAATTTCACTATTTTTGATAAAAACTCCATTTTTGACATTTTTAATGAAAATCATCACTGTAACTTTGTTTTTCAATCAAAACAGTTAATTCAAAACATCATGTTTATGTTTATACATCCTCTCCCTATTTCAATAGTCAATTTATAATTTAAACAACTAATTAAACCCCAATTTTACTTTAAACTAAGCTATATTCATATATGTTCATATAAATTCACTGTAATATGGCTTCTTTCACAAAATACATACATACATGAATTAGTTTACCTATACTCATATATAACTTACGAAAAATAGTTTTATAACAACCAATTATCATATAAAGCCATAGACACAAGAAATTCATCTTCTACAAATTTTTTTACAGAGAACTTATAGAGGAGAAGACAACCATAATTTTTAGAAAAATAGGAGCAAGATGATACCTTAATTTAGAAGAAGATGATGGCTATCTTTGATTCTCAAGTTTCTTTTCCCAATTTCTTTCTCAAATCCTCTCTAGAATTCCTTCAAGTTCTCTATCACTTTTCTTCTTTTCTTCTTTTTCTTCCTTCTAAGTCTTTCTTCTCTATTCTATCTTACGTAGTAAAATATAATGTATAATAGTAATAATATATATTAATTATATAATATAACTATAGATATAACTGATATCAGTTATCTAAGTTTTGAAAATCAAAAGCCATAAGGCTTGTTTGGCTAGGCTAATAAAAATAACCCTTTAAACCTTACACCTTGTTTGGTAAACCTAATTAAAATCAATGGATTAATCCTTATATCTTGTTTGATAAAACACTATTAGATTAAAGACTTAATATGCATTAAGACTTGTTTGGCAAAACCAATTAAACTCCTTTAATTTATTTTAATAACTCCTTTATAGCAAGATTATTTGTCACACTTCTTATTTAATTAAATTTTGATAATCAATTTAATATATTCTAATATTAATCTATTAAATTACTTTAACACATAAATCAATATCACATAATTATAATTTCCTTTATAATTATAATTTTATTTAACCAACTAACACCTTATTTTAATTACAAATTCCAATTAAAATATTATAATTCATTTAATCATTATAAGCTCTAGCTTAACTATTAAATTAAATTGGTATATAATCTCATAACAATTAATTTTCTTAACTCCTTAATTATTTACTTAACAAATAATTAACTAAACCACATCAAATCAAATTGAACAATTATTTATTCAACAATAAACATATCCATTAAATACTTATATAATTCAATAAATATTTAATACTACAATTTAAAACAATTATTTATTCAACAATAAACATATCCATTAAATACTTATATAATTCAATAAATATTTAATACTACAATTTAAAATTCTGGAATTTTACATCATTCCCTTCTTACAAGGATTCTGTCCTCAGAATCACAACTCAAATAATACATTCGTTACATTCTTCCATACTTACCAAAATTCTGTCCCCAGAATTGAAGACACGGATTAAACAAATAACTCAGGGTAATCTTTCATCATTTTATCTTCGAGTTCCAACGTAGCTTCTTCAGCGTTGTGGTTCCTCCAAATCACCTTCACAGAAGGTATAACTTTATTTCTGAGCACCTCGTGTTCTTTCCTCACAACTATCTGGATAGGAATCTCTTCATAGGACAAGTCTTTATCAAACTGTAATGGTTCGTACTCGATCACGTGCTTGTAATCGGGTTTATACGGTCGTAACACCAAAATGTGAAAAACATTGTGAATGTTTTCTAACTCTGGAGGTAGAGCTACCTCGTAAGCTACTTCTCCCACTCTTCGCAACACTTCAAAGGGTCCAACAAACCTCGGGCTTAGCTTTCCCTTTTTACCGAAATGAATTTTCCCCTTCCAAGGAGAAACTTTTAGGAATACAAAAGTTCCTACGTCGAATGCACGATCTTGTCTTTGTTGATCAACATACTTTTTCTGTCTGTCTTGAGCTGCTACCAATCTTGTCCTGATGAGTTTGACAACCTCAATAGTTTGTTGTACCAGTTCTGGTCCTAACAGCTGGCGTTCACCGACTTCATCCCAGCACAGTGGAGTTCTGCACTTTTTGCCGTATAATACCTCGTAAGGCGGCATGCCGATGCTCGCGTGGTAACTGTTGTTGTAGGAGAATTCCACTAATGGTAAATGTTCGTCCCAGCTTCCTTTGAAATCCATGATGCATGCTATCAGCATATCTTCCAATGTCTAGATTGTTCGTTCATTTTGGCCGTCTGTTTGTGGATGATAAGTCGTACTCATTCACAATTGTGTTCCCATACATTCTTGTAGTCTCTTCCATAAGTTTGACGTAAACCTTGGATCTCTGTTTGATATAATTGACACTGGAACTCCATGTCTTGACACGATCTCTTTAACGTATAGTTTCGCTAGCTGATCAAGATTAAATTTAATCTTTATTGGCAAAAAGTGTACAGACTTTGTCAATCTGTCCATTACTACCCATATCGCATCATATCCTTTCTGAGTCGTTGAAAGACCCACCACAAAATCCATTGTGATGTGCTCCCACTTCCATTCTGGTTTTTCTAACGGTTGAAGTAATCCGCTTGGTCTTTTGATGTTCGGCCTTGACTCTTTGAAATGTCAAGAATTTTGCCACACATTCGACAACATCTCTTTTCATATTTGGCCACCAAAAATGTCGCCGCAAATCTTGATATATCTTTGTGCTTCCTGGATGAATCGAATATCTTATGTTGTGTGCTTCAGTCAAGATTTCGTCTTTAAGCTCTGGTACTGCTGGAACCCAAATTCTTTCCTCGAACCGTAGTAGTCATTCGGTATCGATCTTGTATTTTACATCACTATCGTCCACTACTTTCTCTTTGATCGTTTCACATTCTTTATCTTGTAGTTGAGCGTTCTTCACCTTGTCCACTAAAGTTGGACCAACTTCTATCTGGAATAGTCGTTCATTAGATTCTTGTGAAAACTTTATTTCCAACTCTAGCCTTTCCATTTCTGAAATAAGCTCTTCCTGATTGGTTAACAACATCAACTTTTCCTGACCTTTCCTGCTTAACGCATCCGCAACCACATTCACTTTTCCCGGGTGATAAAAGATCTCACAATCATAATCCTTTATCAATTCCATCCACCTTCTCTGACGCATATTCAGGTCAATCATAATCCTTATGGTTTGTGTAGATTTCACATTTCTCTCTATAGAGATAGTGCATCCATATCTTCAGAGCAAATACTACTGTAGCCAATTCCAAATCATGAGTCGGATAACCTTTCTCATAATCCTTCAGTTGTCTTGATGCATACGCAATTACTTTGCCGTTCTGCATAAGAACACAACCCAATCCTTTGTGTGAGGCATCACTAAACACCACAAAATTTCTTGTGCTATCTGGTAACGACAACACAGGTGCCACACTTAATTTCTTCTTCAAATCTTGAAAACTCTCTTCATATTTCTCCGTCCAAACAAATTTTATCACTTTCCTTGTCAGATTTGTTAGCGGAGTGGCTATCTTAGAATTTTTTTGAATAAATCTTCTATAATAACCGGCCAGTCCCAAGAAACTCCTCACTTCTGACGGTGTTCTTGGTTGTTCCCAATTGATTACAGCTTCCACTTTTGATGGATCCACTGAAATCCCATCATTGTCAATCACGTGCCCAAGAAATTGTACATGATCTAGCCAAAATTCGCACTTAGAGAACTTCGCGTACAATTTTTCCTTTCTTAGTGTCTCCAATGTCAAACGTAAATGTTCCACGTGTTCTTCTTGAGTTTTGGAATACACCAGAATGTCATCGATAAATACCACTACAAACTTGTCTAAGAATGGTTTAAACACACTGTTCATCAAATCTATGAATGCAGCAGGGGCATTGGTTAAACCAAAAGACATCACCAGAAACTCGTAATGTCCATACCGAGTTCTGAACGCCGTTCTAGGTATATCTTCCTTCCTCACTTTCAATTGGTGATACCCACTTCTCAAATCAATTTTCAAGAAGTATTTAGCACCCTTCAACTAATCAAACAAGTCATCTATTCTTGGCAACGGGTATTTGTTTTTAATAATGACTTTGTTCAATTCTCTATAATCAATGCAAAGACGCATCGACCCATCCTTCTTTTTCATGAATAATACTGGCGCTCCCCACGACGATACGCTTGGTTGAATATACTTCTTGTCTAGCAACTCTTGTAACTGTACCATCAATTCCTTCATTTCTACCGGAGCCATTTTGTACGGGGCCTTTGATATTGGTGCTGTTCCCGGCGCCAAGTCGTTCACGAACTCAATTTCTCTGTCAGGCGGAAGTCCTGGCAAATCCTCTGGAAACACATCCTCGAATTCCCTCACTACTGGTATTTCTTCTAATTTTACATTCTTCTTCCGAGTATCGACTATGTAAGCTAAATAGCACACACAGCTTTGACTCAACAATTTCTTGGCCTGCATATTCGTCAGACATTTCATTTGTCTAGGCGACTTGCTACCATAGAATACTACCTTTGACGGAGTCATAAGGTTTACACACTTCTTTTGGAAATCAATTACCGCTCCATACTTGAACAGCCAATCCATTCCCAAAATAACATCAAACTCTCCAAGTCTAATCGGAATCAAATCTACCATAAAAATATTTTCCTTAATGTTCACCCTATAGTTCTTGTATACGAATCTAACAGGGATTACTTCCTTATTCGCAATTTCTATGTTCAAAGGAACATTTAGTTCTTCACTAGGCACTCCTAACCTCTTAGCAAATTCATCAGATATAAACGAACAAGTAGCACCCGAATCAAATAATACATAAGCATTTATATCATTGATTGGGATAATACCTGACATGACATCTTTTGATTGCACATCATCTTGCACAGTCATGTTGAAGGTTCTAGCTGTGGGTTTGTTTGATGCTGCAGGTCCTGCAATGGCCCAAGTACCTCCACTGTTACCTCCATTACTTCTGGTTATCACTTCATCCTTCTTCTTAGGGCATTCACGAGCAAAGTGATCCTTGGACCCGCACGTGAAGCACACGTTCTTCTTAGGTTGAGTGCAATTTGGGGCGATGTGACCCTCCTTGCCACAATTGAAGCATACTCGTTTCCCCATCAAGCACGCACCCTTGTGAAATTTCCCACATGTCGCACATGCTTCAAACTTTTTATTTTGCTTGTTACCCTGCTGGTTTCCAGCACCCATGTTCTCATTCCACTTCCTCTTTAAACTGTTGTTGTTGTTGTTGTTGTTGTTTTCACCACTACCACCTCCATTCTTAATCTCATTCTTATTCTTCTTCTTCTTCTTCTTATTATTATTATTATTATTATTATTCTTCTTATTCTTCTTCTTCTTCTTCTTCTTCTCTTCCTGATTGAATTTTGTCACTGCCTCACCTCCATCTTCAGCGAGTACCGCCTTCTCCATCACTGCTGTAAACATCTTCAACTAGAATGTGGAAACCCTCACTTTATACATACCTGTGGCTTCAAATCCTGCTCAAATCTCTTCATTGCGTCGTCTCAGACGACTTGATATGGCGCAAATCTCGCGAACTCATTGAATTTAGCGACATACTCAGATACCGTCATCATTCCCTGCTTTAGTTCCAGAAACTGCACTTCTAGCTGACTCTTTGAACTCTCCGAGAAATAGGTCTCGAAGAATATTTTCTTAAACCTATCCCAGGTCATCACCCCTGGCCCTTCACGAGTTTTATTGGCCTGCCACCAATAACTAGCTTATGCTTTCAACATGAATGTTGCGAAAGCAGTCTTCTGATCATCCCCTACCCTAGCGACATCGAAAACCTTTTCTATTTTCATAATCTAGGTCTGTGCTTCGACTGGATTCATGGACCACGGAATTCAGGTGGTCCAACCGCCTTGAACTCCTTAAATGTTGTTCCTTGGTTCTGTAGTTGATTCTGCAACGCTCCTGTCAGTAACGTCACTAATTTTTGAACGGGGTTAGCATCAACATTGTCGTTATTGTTGGTACCTTCATTAGTTCTCTGTCGTGGTGGTTGACGTCTTGGAGGCATTTTCTGTTAAAAATACACTCATTAGATTATTATTCAACTTCTTTAAGTATTTCTTCTTAACTTGCCTCCACAAAAGAAATAATCACATAGCCACGTAACACTTTGAATAAAATAACAACTTTTATTTATTCATAATCTCTTTGAAAATATAAAACAATAACATCACTGTAACAACCCGATATTTTCTGTATAAATAAATCAGAAATTTTGCATATAAATTTTTATTTTATTTTAAGGATGAGGATTTGTACAAGATAATGTATGTATGTAATTATGTAATAAATAAAAATATATTTATTACATGAATGTTTACAAATAATTTTATTTTAGAATTATTGACTATTATAAAGTTTATTCTTATAATAATTAATTTTATAGCGAAATTTTTTATTAATTATTTTCTATGAAAATATGATTATATATTATTTAAATAATATATGAAATGATTTTTAGAATTATTAAAATAATTATTTATTTTATTATATGGATTTATGCAAGATTAATTAAGTTAATTATTTTAACTTAATTAATAATGTTATATATGAAGAATAAATCAGATATGGAATCCAAACCCTAATTTTGGATTTTTATCAATGGATAAGAATAATAATATAATAATATTATATTTTGATTTTTCAGTGCTATAATTATGTACTATATTTTTGTGGACTGACAATGGTTGGTCAATTATGGGGTATTATGACCAAACCCTAATTTTACTGACAAACACTAATTTCGAAGTCAAATGAGACTTTAAAATCTGTTAAGTCAATATGTTATGTGATTCATGATAATTATAATTATTAATAATCAAGAGGAAACCCTAATTTCTTAAATTACAAACCTTAATAATTAATTAACTTATTGATAAATGGAAACCCTAATTTGAAACTCAATTATGAGTTCGAGATTGTTATATAATTGTGTTATGTGATTTATGTGGTGTATTATAGAATTTAATATTAATTAGAGAAACCCTAATTAATATTAAGAAATCCTAAATTTGGAAACCTAATTAATTAGAAATCCTAATTAATTGAGAACCCTAATTACTAAATTTGGAAACCTAATTTCTAAATTTAGAAACCCTAATTAGTTATTATAAACCCTAATTACTAATGGTAAACCCTAATCATGAAATTAGAAAACCTTAATTAAATAATTAAAATTTTAATTAATAATTAGAAACCCTAATTATTTTATGGGTAATGCTAATTGCTAATTATTTATGCTTATTTGCTAGATTAGTAAGCTTAATGATAATTATTAAAACATAAACCAAATTATCAAGTCTATGTGATTAGGAAACCGAATTAATTAAGAAACCTTAATTTTGTATTTTGGAAACTAAAATTTATTATTATTTTTTTTTACAAACCCTAAATTGGAAATTCTAGAAATTATTTTTAAATCCTAAAAAGGTCCAAATCCTAAACCCTAACCCTAACCCTAAACCCTAAACCCTAATGACTATTATACACTTTAGTGGGTAACCTAACAAGGTTGACAATGTGACAAATCTCAGCAACAAGCCACATAACCTCAGCCAATACATGCATCTAAGATATATATATATATATATATATATATATATATATATATATATAGTCCAAGAGAGAGAAAATGTATCATTTAGCTCATTTGGTCACCAATACTCATACTTGACCCTCTCTCTCTAAAAGCTTCGAAATGTTGAAGTATTTCAGTCCTAAATCAAAGCCCCACATTTACCAAAAACAGATCAAGAAGTCAGAATCAAGAATTAGTCATAAAGGTATAAACCCTAATCAAAAATTTGACCTTTGATCCACCGTTAGATGTTATGATTAAGTGTTAAAATGTATTGTATGTAGTGTAATATGATGATCTGGGTTGCTAGATGTTAGATTCATAACATCTAGAGGCTCGGATTTGATATTTTACAAAAATCTGGAAATTTTATTTTTAATGTCTGACAACTAATGTCAGACCACCTAGATCTTAATCTGTTATGTGTTTTTGCTATTTAAATGTTTAAACATGTAGTTTGTTATATGATCTTTCATCTGGAACTTAATTAAAAGCCAGATCAGTTGTAGATTGAAAGTTATTCTTGGTCAAACATCGTTGATCGAAGCTGATTAGATCGATTTCGGGTAACCCGTAAATCAAATAAAGAGTCCCACAACGCTTTTGGAATGCTTATATATGTCAGGTGTTATGTGATATGTTTATGTTATGATATCCATTTTGTAGCATGATATATGTAAATTATATTTATACTCTTAGATCTCTTAAAAAAAACATGTTGGATTTAATTGGTGGTTAAACTAGACGACTCGACTTTTGCTTTTACGCTTGAAAAACCCGAAACTTGTTGAACAAAGTTTCGACAATGGTTGGTCGATCGTATCATATCTTACTTGATCCGATGTTATTGGACTGAGATCATGATTTATATTTGTTCCTTGACACATGTAGTATACATTTAAACTTTAATAACATCATTATGATTACCAGACCATAATGATAATCGAGACTCAAATGACACTTCATGAATCGGTTCGGGTTTACGGGTTACCCGTAAAATCCGCATCAACTCGACAAGATATATGAGGGCTTATAACTCTATGATTTCTTGTGTTCTGGCCATGAAATCAATTGATAATGATAGTTTTACAACTATACTACAATAGCAAAACATTAGCAAGCCCAGAATCCTGATAACCAAAGATTTACAGACGGCCAAAGTAGGTACCTCTATCATTGATTGTCAGTGTTCTTGAGCCTCAAGAACACCAACATCGACAGAAAGCGTCGCTAAAGGCTACAACGACGGTTTTAATTTTTTTAATTTTCTGAATTTTCGAAAAATGATTAAAAATAGAAAATAAATTCTAAAAATTCTAAAAATGGTTTTAAAAATTATTTTAAATTATAAAAAATAACATTTAATTATTTGGGATATTTTTCATTAATATTTATAATTATTAGAATATTAATGATATTTAATTTATTTAATTAGTGTATTAAATAAATTAGAGAAAAATATTTTAATGTTATAATAATCATTTTAAATATGAATAAAGTGTTTAAAATATTTTTTAGTTATAAATATAACTTTTAATATTTTGTGATGAATTTTATTAATTAATTAATATTAATGGTAATTAAAGTTATTTATTTAATATATTAAATAAATTATGAAAAAATAGAATAAATAATTTAAAAATTATAGAAAAATGATTTAAAGGTTATAAAAGTATTTTAAGTTATAAATATAACTTTTGATATTTTGTCATGAAAATATTAATATTTTAATATTAAATGATATTAAATTTAATTAATAATTAAATTAAATAAATTAGTTTAAAAATTATTTTAATATTAGAAAAATCATTTTAAATGAAAATAAATAGTTTAAAAATATTTTAAGTTATAAAATATAACTTTTAATGTTTAAAGGTAAATTTTATTAATTAATTATTATTAATGATATTAAAGTTATTTAATAATTATATTAAATACATTAGTTTAAAAATGATTTTAATATTATAAAAATCATTTAAAATAAAAATAAAGTGTTTAAAGATATTTTAAGTTATAAAATATAACTTTTAATATTTAAAGGTAAATTTCATTAATTAATTATTATTAATGATATTAAAGTTATTTAATAATTATATTAAATACATTAGTTTAAAAATGATTTTAATATTAGGAAAATTATTTTAAATGAAAATAAAGTTTTTAAAGATATTTTAAGTTATTAAATATAACTTTTAATATTTAAAGGATAATTTCATTAATAATTTAATATTAATGATATTAATTTAATAATAAATGATATTAAGTTTATAATAATTATATTAAATAAATAATTTTAAAATGGTTTTATTTATTTAAAAATCATTTAAAAAGGATATAAATGAATTAAAAATATTTTAAGTTAAGATTAAGGACTTTTAATATTTTGATAAGTAATACATTAATACTTTAATATTAATGATAATTATTTAAAAATGATTTTAATTCTTTTAAAAATCATTTAAGGGTAATATTAATACTTTAAAAGTATTCTGAGTTATTATAAATAACTTTAACCTTTTGGCAATGGTTTTATTAATAGTTTAATATTAATTAAATATTAATGATAATAGAATTATTTAATATTTAAATCATTTAATTATGATTCCGGTGTTTGAAAATGCGTGATAAAATATAATAACTGTTTAAAAATTATTATAAGTCATTTAAAAATAATATGACTGATACTTACAGATATTGAACTACAGGATAGAGTCTTAGACTCGATAATTACCCGATAAAGCCGTCGGTACACCGACATGTTTTAGAAATTGATCTGGACTTAGATAATTTAATTAGATATGTGTTTATTTGTGATTCAATGGTTGTTAAATATATGTGACAATGTGATTAGGTTATGTGATGACTGCGAATTACAGTACTATATGTTATTGTATGTTGTTCTAATCGAATGAATGATCTTATTACTGATAGGTGTTATATAAAGATAGAACTAAGTTACTGAATCGTAAGCGCGCAGATCGTGCAAGTATCTTACCTTTGCATTTTCCTTTATCGATGGACATGAGTAAGAAGTTTCAAATTATATTATTATTATGCTATATTATTAACCATATTGTGATATATTCTATATCCTATCATTGTTTATCAACATGTTAGTATATGATAATTCGGATATATATATATATATTCGCTTAATTTCTATATATGGTTATACAAGTGTCCCCACTTGGATAATCATTAGATTTAATCACATATATATATATATATATATATATATATATATATATATATATATATATATCGTTAAGCTACTTGATCATTTGAGACACAAATTTCGAAATGTCGTTGAATATGATAAAAACCTTTTTGTATCCAATCAAATTGTTTTGGTTCGGATTCCAGACTAAGTATGAACATCCCGATCATGGGAAAATTTATATGCGCTCAGGCGGACAAAGGATGAACGATAATATCGTTCTAGCAATGTAGTATTGATCAATACAGGACCTATGGGAAGTACAACCTAAAGCCCATAAGTTATGACGGTTTGCAGATGAAGTTCTGCTAAACCTTATCGAAAACTAAAAACAATGTTCATAGTATGTCAACTAAACCTCATATATAGTCAATATGTAGTTTCAAAATTTGGAGATAGAATTGTTATATATGTTATTATTATTATCGGTTCAGTTTACTTCAAACCTATAAATTCGTTGTAGAAGTGATGTACAAAGAAAACATTTATTTCTTTCAGCTACTTATATTTCTAGTTGTTATTACTTGCTGGGCACCCAAATGCTCATTCTTGCTTTAAATTTAAATGTTTTTAGCTAGGCATGAACAACTCAAAGGTTCAGACAAGAACAAGTGAAAAGGAAAGCAAACAGAACATGTTTAATGGTATCTTTTGTAATAGTTAGACAATATTAAGATAATGATATGTATTATATATTATGTAAAGAATTATAGTAAAGGTTACGTACTTGGGATTAGACTCTAGTAAATGTAAGTTAAGTTTAATATTTATATTATTATTATTAGTATTATTCTGCTCATAGAAATGGTATCGTGAAGAACCGAGTTCGGATTTCAAGTACCCGAGTTTGGGGTCGTCACAACATGGTATCAGAGCTTAAGGTTAAAAACCTTAGGTGGGCTAGACCTTAGGCTATAATCTTGGAACAGAGGGAAACGTTGAAAATACAAATAACTCATATAGATTTTAAAAAGGGAGATGAATCGAATAAGTTCATCGTCAAATCAAATAAAAGATAACTTATATAAAACTATTAATTGTTGTGTGTATATATTAAGTGATAATCAAGATAACTTGGTGTGTAGATGTCAAATAGAAAAGGATTAGGATACCTCGATAATAAAGTAGGATCAAACCTGCACTACAGAGCCAATATCAAAGCTAATAGTTGAAAAGAGGCTCACATTTAAAAGCTACCTCAATGAGGTGGTTGATTTGAAAAGTGTAGTACCAGACCCTGAAACGATAGTATGACTGATAGGTAAAGTATAGTTAAAGAATATGTGGTCAATGTCGAGTTCTTAAACTCGTATGTTTGTGGTGAGTTCTTAAACTCGTAATGTATGGTAAGTTGGACGAACTAGGTGTAGTTAGGTGTGAATAGATTATTGAGGATAATGGGAATAGACAGATTTCTAAGCAATTGATCCTTAGTGGAGGCGTACGGAATAAGTAGTACTAGTATTACTTGAATATGTATGATTCTATGTTATGTCGATGATAGGTATGTTGGTATATGGTAATATTTTTAAAAATTTATATAAGTTGTGGCAGCGATTCCCGACTTTTGATCACAAAGGGATAGCGGATGTTTAAAGCAGTATGTGCTTTGGTATGTCAAGTGATATGAGTATGAATTTATATGGGATTAATGAAATAAGTGGGTATAAAGATAGTAATTAATTATATGAGTACTGGTTAATGCAGAAAACAAAATTTTAAAAATCTAATATTTTGAGTACATGATTATTCGAATAGAAAGTTTTGTGTTATATGATTATACGTATACGATAAGGCTTAGAATAAAGAATAAATTGTTATAATGCCGCCAAGGAGATGAAAATAAAATACACGGACAGAAGAACTTGTCAACAAAGCTGGAAGAAAACCAGACTTGATACAGAATTTTGCGAATATGGACGATCAAGTTATGCAGGACGGAATACCAGTCACGGGAAGATCAGCAAATTAATCGATTGACGAATGTCAAAGACTTCCAGGCAGTCGTACAGTCACTATTTAGAAGATCAACTGACCATGTAGCAACGTTTGTGATAGCTAGGGTAATAAAGGGGCAAAAGATAGTTTTGTCACCTATACGATAAAAGGAAAGGAGATAAAGGGCAAGTTTGCGTGATTTAAGTGTGGATAAATGGAATATAAGGTGGAAGACTGTCCAAGAAGGAGAAAGGTGGCAAGGAATGCGAATACAAGGAAAGGCAGCAGGACATTGGCGATAACGGGACCGACTTCAACAAACAAATCAACAAAATCAACCGCAGGAGTCTTCAGCATAAATGTTCAAGAAACTGTAGCAGCCGGGGATGCAACTCCAGGTATTACTCAAACCAATTTTATTTCTTATATATTGTTTTCTTATATATAGTAAACTATTTTATAAATTATTTTGAAGGAGGAATTTGAGTTCTCTTAGAAATCAAATTTCAGTTTAATAAGATAGATAAGCTTTTTATGCTGAATAGTTAAAGATCAGTTCGATCAATTTTGATCGAGATCTACTTGAAATGATTGTGTATGCTATGTACCCTGGTATGTATAGGTTTTAAAACAGTGATTCCGGGGACGGAATCTTTATAAGGGAGGGTGAATGTAATAACCCGATATTTTTTTTATTAATAAATCAGAAATTTTGCATATATTTTTTTTTATTCTAAGGATGAGGATTTGTACAAGATAATGTATGTATGTAATTATGTAATAAATAAAAATATATTTATTACATGAATGTTTACAAATAATTTTATTTTAGAATTATTGATTATTATAAAGTTTATTCTTATAATAATTAATTTTATAGTAGAAATGTTTTTATTAATTATTTTCTATGAAAATATGATTATATATTATTTAAATAATATATGAAATAATTTTAGAATTATTATAATAATTATTTATTTTATTATATGAATTTATGCAAGATTAATTAAGTTAATTATTTTAACTTAATTAATAATGTTATATATGAAGAATAAATCAGATATGGAATCCAAACCCTAATTTTGGATTTTTATCAATGGATAAGAATAATAATATAATAATATTATATTTTGATTTTTCAGTGCTATAATTATGTACTGTATTTTTGTGGACTGACAATGGTTGAGTCAATTATGGGGTATTATGACCAAACCCTAATTTTACTGACAAACACTAATTTCGAAGTCAAATGAGACTTTAAAATCAGTTAAGTCAATATGTTATGTGATTCATGATAATTATAATTATTAATAATCAAGAGGAAACCCTAATTTCTAATTAAAACTAATTTCTTAAATTAAAACCTTAATCTTAATTAACTTATTGATAAATGGAAACCCTAATTTGAAACTCAATTATGAGTTCGAGATTGTTATATAACTGTGTTATGTGATTTATGTGATGTATTATAGAATTTAATATTAATTAGAGAAACCCTAATTAATATCCAGAAATCCTAAATTTGGAAACCTAATTAATTAGAAATCCTAATTAATTGATAACCCTAATTACTAAATTTGGAAACCTAATTTCTAAATTTAGAAACCCTAATTAGTTATTATAAACCCTAATTACTAATGGTAAACCCTAATCATGAAATTAGAAAACCTTAATTAAATAATTAAAATTTTAATTAATAATTAGAAACCCTAATTATTTTATGGGTAATGCTAATTGCTAATTATTTGCGCTATTTGCTAGATTAGTAAGCTTAATGATAATTATTAAAACATAAACCAAATTATCAAGTCTATGTGATTAGGAAACCGAATTAATTAAGAAACCTTAATTTTGTATTTTGGAAACTAAAATTTATTATTATTTTTTTTTACAAACCCTAAATTGGAAATTCTAGAAATTATTTTTAAATCCTAAAATGGTCCAAACCCTAAACCCTAACCCAAACCCTAAACCCTAAGGGTTTGACAGGTTACCATGTTGCCATTAAAACTATAAATCAAATGACTATTATACCCTTAGTGTATTATTGTAGGAAACTTGTGGAAATGGCTAACACTTTAGTGGGTAACCTACCAAGGTTGACAATGTGACAAATCTCAGCAACAAGCCACATAACCTCAACCAATACATGCATCTAAGACACACACACACACACACACACACACACACACACACACACACATATATATATATATATATATATATATATATATAGTCCAAGAGAGAGAAAATATATCATTTAGCTCATTTGGTCACCAATACTCATACTTGACCCTCTCACTCTAAAAGCTTCGAAATGTTGAAGTATTTCAGTCCTAAATCAAAGCCCCACGTTTAGCAAAACCAGATCAAGAAGTCAGAATCAAGAATTAGTCATAAAGGTATAAACCCTAATCAAAAATCTGACCTTTGATCCACTGTTAGATGTTATGATTAAGTGTTAAAATGTGTTGTATGTAGTGTAATATGATGATATGGGTTGCTAGATCTTAGATCCATAACATCTAGACGCTCGGATTTGATGTTTTACAAAAATCTGGAAATTTTATTTTTAATGTCCGACGACAATGAATGTCGTACCACCTAGATCTTAATCATGTTATGTATTTTGCTATTTAAATGTTTAAACATGTAGTTTGTTATGTGATCTTTCATCCGAACTTGATTTAAAGCCGATCATGCATTGTATATTGAAAGTTATTCTTGGTCAAACATCGTTGATTGAAGTTGATCGAAAGATTTCTGGGTAACCCGTAAATCAAATAAAGCAGAAATCCGACAACGTTTTGGAATGCTTATATATGTCGTTTGTTATGTGATATGTTTATGTTATGATATCCATTTTGTAGCCATAATATATGCAAATTATATTTATACTCTTAGATCTCTTAAAAACAAACATGTTGGATTTAATTGGTGGTCAAACTAGACGACTTTCGCATTTTTACGTTTTCGAAAACCCGTAAACTTGTTAGACAAAGTTTCTGACAATGGTTGACCGTATCATATCTTACGAATCTGATGTTATTGGACTGAGATCATGATTTATATTTGTTCCTTGACACATGTAGTATACATTTAAACTTTAATAACAAAGACATATATGACTACGACTATAATGATAATCGAGCCTCAAAAATGACACTACGAATCGTTCGGGTTTCGGGTTACCCGTAAATCCCGGATCGCTCTGACAAGATATATGAGGGCTTATAACTCTCTGATTTCTTGTGTTCTGGCCATGAAATCAATTGATAATGATAGTTTTACAACTATACTACAATAGCAAAACATTAGCAAGCCTAGAATCCTGATAACCAAAGATTTACATACGGTCAAAGTAGGTACCTCTATCATTGACTGTCAGTAATCTTGAGCCTCAAAAACACCAACAGCGACAGAAAGCGTCGCTAAACGCTACAGCGACGATTTTAATTATTTTAATTTTCCAAATTTCTGAAAAATGATTAAAATAGAAAATAAATTCTAAAAATGGTTTTAAAAATTATTTTAAATTATGAAAAATAACATTTAATTATTTGGGATATTTTTCATTAATATTTATAATTACTAGAATATTAATGATATTTAATTTATTTAATTAGTGTATTATATAAATTAGAGAAAATAATTTTAATGTTATAATAATCATTTTAAATATAATAAAGTATTTTAAATATTTTTGGAGTTATAAATGTAACTTTTAATATTTTGTGATGAATTTCATTAATTGATTAATATTAATGGTAATTAAAGTTATTTATTTAATATTTTAAATAAATTATGAAAAAATAGAATTAATGATTTAAAATTATAGAAAAATGATTTAAAGGTTATAAAAGTATTTTAAGTTATAAATATAACTTTTGATATTTTGTCATGAAAAATATTAATATTTTAATATTAAATGATATAAATTTATTTAATAATTATATTAAATAAATTAGTTTAAAATGATTTTAATATTAGAAAAATTATTTTAAATGAAAATAAATAGTTTAAAAATATTTTAAGCTCTAAAATATAACTTTTAATATTTAAAGGTAAATTTCATTAATTAATTATTATTAATGATATTAAAGTTATTTAATAATTATATTAAATACATTTGTTTAAAATGATTTTAACATTTTAAAAATCATTTAAAATAAAAATAAAGTGTTTAAAGATATTTTAAGTTATAAAATATAACTTTTAATATTTAAAGGTAAATTTCATTAATTAATTATTATTAATGAGATTAAAGTTATTTAATAATTATATTAAATACATTAGTTTAAAAATGATTTTAATATTAGGAAAATCATTTTAAATGAAAATAAAGTGTTTAAAGATATTTTAAGTTATTAAATATAACTCTTAATATTTAAAGGATAATTTCATTATTAATTTAATATTAATGATATTAATTTAATAATAAATGATATTAAGTTTATTTAATAATTATATTAAATAAATAGTTTTAAAATGGTTTTATATATTTAAAAACATTTAAAAAGGATATAAATGAATTAAAAATATTTTAAGTTATGATTAAGGACTTTTAATATTTTGATAAGTAATACATTAATACTTTAATATTAATGATAATTATTTAAAAATGATTTTAATTCTTTTAAAAATCATTTAAGGGTAATATTAATACTTTAAAAGTATTCTGAGTTATTATAAATAACTTTAACCTTTTGGCAATGGTTTCATCAATAGTTTAATATTAATTAAATATTAATGATAATAGTATTATTTAATATTTAAATAATTTAATTATGATTTCGGTGTTTGAAAATGCGTGATAAAATATAATAACTGTTTAAAAATTATTATAAGTCATTTAAAAATAATATGACTGATACTTACAGATATTGAACTACAGGATAGAGTCTTAGACTCGATAATTACTCGATAAAAGCCGTTGAGAATCAAGCATGTTTAGAAATTGATCTGGACTTAGATAATTTAATTAGATATGAGTTTATTTGTGATTCAATGGTTGTTAAACATATGTGATAATGTGATTAGGTTATGTGATGATTGTGAATTGCAGTACTATGTGTTATTGTATGTTGTTCTAATCGAACGAATGATCATAATACTGATAGGTGTTATATAAAGATAGAACTAAGTTACTGAATCGTAAAAAACAAGATCAAGCAAGTATCTTACCTTTGCATTTCCTTTATCAATGGACATGAGTAAGAAGTTTCGAATTATATTATTATTATGCTATATTATTAACCATATTGTGATATATTCTATATCCTATCATTGTTTATCAACATATTAGTTTATGATAATTCGTATATATATATAATCATTAGATTTAATCATTAATTTTATATATATGGATATATATATATATATATATATATATATATATATATATATATAAGTCGTCAACATGTGATTAAATACAATGATTATCCAAGTGGGGATTCGGACTAAGTATGAACACTTGTATAACCATATTTCTAGTTGTATTTATTTCTTTATGACGGTTTGCGGATGAAGTTCTTAAACCTTATTTTTCTAGTTGTTATTACTTATATATATAGTCATACGTAGTTTCAAAATTTGAGATAAATGCTCATTCTTACTTTAAATTTAAATGTTTTCACTTACAAAGAAAATACTTTCATTAAGGTTCGTATTGCTTAAATTTAAATGTTTTCATAAGTGAAAGGTTCGTACAAGAAAGTGAAAAGGAAATGTAACATGTTTAATGGTATCTTTTAATAATAGTTAGACAAGATAAAGATAATGATATGTATTATATATCATGTAAAGAATTATAGTAAAGGTTACGTACTTGGGATTAGACTCTGGTAAATATAAGTTAAGTTTGATATTTATATTATTATTATTATTATTATTATTATTATTATTAGTATTATTCCGCTCATAGAAATGGTATCATGAAGAACCGAGTTTGGGTTTTAAGTACCCGAGTTTGGGGTCGTCACAACATGGTATCAGGGCTTAGGGTTAAAAATCTTAGGTGAGCTAGACCTTAGGCTATAACCTTGGAACAGAGGGAAATGTTGAAAATACAAATAACTCATATAAAGTTTAAAAAGGGAGATGAATTGAATAAGTTCATCGTCAAATCAAATAAAAGATAACTTATATAAAACTATTAATTGTTGTGTGTATATATTAAGTGATAATCAAGATAATTTGTGTGTAGATGTCAAATAGAAAAGGATTAGGATACCCTCAGGTCGTAAAGTAGGATCAAACCCGTACTTCGAGCCAATATCAAAGCTAATAGCTGAAACAGAGGCTCACATTGAAAGCTACCTCAATGAGGTGGTTGATTTGAAAAGTGTAGTACCAGACCCTGAAACGATAGTATGACTGATAGGTAAAGTATAGTTAAAGAATATGTGGTCAATGTCGAGTTCTTAAACTCGTATGTTTGTGGTGAGTTCTTAAACTCGTAATGTATGGTAAGTTGGACGAACTAGGTGTAGTTAGGTGTGAATAGATTATTGAAGATAATGAGAATATACAGATTTCTAAGCAATTGATCCTTAGTGGAGGCGTACGAAATAAGTAGTACTAGTATTACTTGAATATGTATGATTCTATTTTATGTCTATGATAGGTATGTTGGTATAAGGTAATATTTTTAAAATTTTATATAAGTTGTGGCAGCGATTCCCGACTTTTGAGTCACAAAGGGATAGCGGATGTTTAAAGCAGTATGTGCTTTGGTATGTCAAGTGATATGAGGATGAATTTATATGAGATTAATGAAATAAGTGGGTATAAAGATAGTAATTAATTATATGAGTACTGGTTAATGCAAAAAACCAAAATTTTAAAATCTAATATTCTGAGTACATGATTATTCGAATAGAAATTTTTGTGTTATATGATTATACGTATACGATAAGGCTTAGAATAAAGAATAAATTGTTATAATGCCGCCAAGGAGACGAAAATAAAATGCACTGAACAGAACTCATCAACAAAGTCGGAAGATAACCGCACTGATACTGAAATTTTTGCGAATATGGACGATCAAGTTATGCAGAACGGAATACCAATGACGGGAAGATCAACCAGATAATCGATTGACGAACGTCAAAGACTTCCAGGCAGCCGTACCGTCAGTATTTAGAAGATCAACTGACCATGTAGCAACGTTTGTGATAGCTAGGGTAACGAAGGGGCAAAAGATAGTTTTGTCACCTATACAATAAAAAGGAAAGGAGATAAAGGGCAAGTCTGCGAGATTTAAGTGTGGACAAATGGAATATAAGGTGGAAGACTATCCAAGAAGGAGAAAGCAGGCAAGGAATGCGAATACAAGGAAAGGCAGCAGGACATTGACGATAACGGGACCGACTTCAACAAACAAATCAACAAAATCAATCGCAGGAGTCTTCAGCATAAATGTTCAAGAAACTGTAGCAGCCGGGGATGCAACTCCAGGTATTACTCAAACCAATTTTATTTCTTATATATTGTTTTCTTATATATAGTAAACTATTTTATAAATTATTTTGAAGGAGGAATTTGAGTTCTCTTAGAAATCAAATTTTCGTTTAATAAGATAGATAAGCTTTTTATGCTGAATAGTTAAAGATCAGTTTGATCAATTTTGATCGAGATCTACTCGCAATGATTGTGTATGCTATGTACCCTGGTATGTATAGGTTTTAAAACGGTGATTCCGGGGACGAAATCTTTATAAGGGAGGATGAATGTAACAACCCGATATTTTCTGTATAAATAAATCAGAAATTTTGCATATAAATTTTTTTTATTTTAAGGATGAGGATTTGTACAAGATAATGTATATATGTAATTATGTAATAAATAAAAATATATTTATTACATGAATGTTTACAAATAATTTTATTTTAGAATTACTGACTATTATAATGTTTATTCTTATAATAATTAATTTTATTGCAGAAATGTTTTTATTAATTATTTTCTAAGAAAATATGATTATATATTATTTAAATAATATATGAAATGATTTTTAAAATTATTATAATAATTATTTATTTTATTATATGAATTTATACAAGATTAATTAATTTAATTATTTTAACTTAATTAATAATGTTATATATGAAGAATAAATCGATATGGAATCCAAACCCTAATTTTGGATTTTTATCAATGGATAAGAATAATAATATAATAATATTATATTTTGATTTTTCAATGCTATAATTATGTATCTTTGTATTTTTGTGGATCCACAATGGTTGGTCAATTATGGGTATTATTATGACCAAACCCTAATTTTAATCGACAAACACTAATTTCAAGTCAAATGAGACTTTAAAATCATTAAGTCAATATGTTATGTGATTCATGATAATTATAATTATTAATAATCAAGAGAAAACCCTAATTTCTTAAATTACAAACCTTAATCAATAATTAACTTATTGATAAATGGAAACCCTAATTTAAAACTCAATTATGAGTTCGAGATTGTTATATAACCGTGTTATGTGATTTATGTGGTGTATTATAGAATTTAATATTAATTAGAGAAACCCTAATTAATATCTAGAAATCTTAAATTTGGAAACCTAATTAATTAATTAATTGACCCTAATTAATTTTGAAACCCTAATTACTAAATTTGGAAACCTAATTTCTATATTTGAAACCCTAATTACTAATGGTAAACCCTAATCATGAAATTTGAAAACCTTAATTAAATAATTAAAAGTTTTAATTAATAATTAGAAACCCTAATTATTTTATGGGTAATGCTAATTGCTAATTATTTGCGCTATTTGCTAGATTAGTAAGCTTAATGATAATTATTAAAACATAAACCTAATTATCAAGTCTATGTGATTAGGAAACCGAATTAATTAAGAAACCTTAATTTTGTATTTTAGAAACTAAAATTTATTATTATTATTTTTTATAAACCCTAAATTGGAAATTTTAGAAATTATTTTTAAATCCTAAAATGGTCCAAACCCTAAACCCTAACCCAAACTCTAAACCCTAAGTGTTTGACAAGTTACCATGTTGCCATTAAAACTTGGGCAACCTACCAAGGTTGACAATGTGACAAATCTCAGCAACAAGCCACATAACCTCAGCCAATACATGCATCTAAGACATATATATATATATATATATATATATATATATATATATATATATATATATAGTCTAAGAGAATGAAAATGTATCATTTAGCTCATTTGGTCACCAATACTCATACTAGACCTCCTCTCTAAAAGCTTCAAATGTTGAGGTATTTTAGTCCTAAATCAAAGCCCCACGCTTACAAAAAACATCGAAGTCGTAATCAAGAATTAGTCATAAAGGTATAAACCCTAATCAAAAAATTTGACCTTTGATCCACCGTTAGATGTTATGATTAAGTGTTAAAATGTGTTGTATGTAGTGTAATATGATGATCTGGGTTGCTAGATGTTAGATCCATAACATCTAGAGGCTCGGATTTGATGTTTTACAAAAATCTGAAAATTTTATTTTTAATGTCTGACAACGAATGTCAGACCACCTAGATCTTAATCTGTTATGTGTTTTTGCTATTTAAATGTTTAAACATGTAGTTTGTTATGTGATCTTTCATCTAGAACTTGATTTAAAGCCAGATCAGTTGTAGATTGAAAGTTATTCTTGGTCAAACATCGTTGACCGAGCTTGATCGACTGATTTCTGGGTAACCCAGAAATCAAATAGCAGAGTCTGACAACGTTTTGGAATGCTTATATATGTCAGGTGTTATGTGATATGTTTATGTTATGATATCCATTTTGTAGCCTGATATATGAAAATTATATTTATACTCTTAGATCTCTTAAAAAACAAACATGTTGGATTTAATTGGTGGTCAAACTAGACGACTCGCACTGTTAGACAAAGTTTCTGACAATGGTTGACCGTATCATATCTTACGGATCTGATGTTATTGGACTGAGATCATGATTTATATTTGTTCCTTGACACATGTAATATACATTTAAACTTTAATAACAGCATTATGATTACCAGACCATAATGATAATTGAGCCTCAAAATGACACCATGAAGAATCGTCGGGTTTCGGGTTACCCGAAAATCCTGGATCGCCTCGACAAGATATATGAGGGCTTATAACTCTCTGATTTCTTGTGTTCTGGCCATGAAATCAATTGATAATGATAGTTTTACAACTATACTACAATAGCAAAACATTAGCAAGCCCAGAATACTGATAACCAAAGATTTACAGATGGTTAAAGTAGGTAACTCTATCATTGACTGTCAGTGTTCTTGAGCCTCAAGAACACCAACAGCGACAGAAAGAGTCGCTAAAGGCTACAGCGACGGTTTTAATTTTTAAAAATTTTTGAATTTCCGTCAAATGAGACTTTAAAATCTGTTAAGTTAATATGTTATGTGATTCATGATAATTATAATTATTAATAATCAAGAGGAAAACCTAATTTCTTAAATTACAAACCTTAATCAATAATTAACTTATTGATAAATGGAAACCCTAAATTGAAACTCAATTATGAGTTCGAGATTGTTATATAACTGTTTTATGTGATTTCTGTGGTGTATTATAGAATTTAATATTAATTAGAGAAACCCTAATTAATATCCAGAAATCCTAAATTTGGAAACCTAATTAATTAGAAACCCTAATTACTAAATTTGGAAACCTAATTTCTAAATTTAGAAACCCTAATTAGTTATTATAAACCCTAATTATTAATGGTAGACCCTAATCGTGAAATTAGAAAACCTTAATTAAATAATTATAAATTTTAATTAATAATTAGAAACCCTAATTATTTTATGGGTAATGCTAATTGCTAATTATTTGTGATATTTGCTAGATTAGTAAGCTTAATGATAATTATTAAAACATAAACCTAATTATCAAGTCTATGTGATTAGGAAACCGAATTAATTAAGAAACCTTAATTTTGTATTTTAGAAACAAAAATTTATTATTTTAATTTTAATTTTTTTTTACAAACCCTAAATTAGAAATTCTAGAAATTATTTTTAAATCCTAAAATTGTCAAAACCCTAAACCCTAACTGAAATCCTAAACCCTAAGGGTTTGACAGGTTACCATGTTTCCATTAAAACTATAAATCAAATGACTATTATACCCTTAGTGTATTATTGTAGGAAACTTGTGGAAATGGCTAACACTTTAGTGGGTAACCTACCAAGGTTGACAATGTGACAAATCTCAGCAACAAGCCACATAACCTCAGTCAATACATGCATCTAAGACATATATATATATATATATAGTCTAAGAGAGAGAAAATGTATCATTTAGCTCATTTGGTCACTAATACTCATACTTGACCCTCTCTCTCTAAAAGCTTCGAAATGTTGAAGTATTTCAATCCTAAAAGTTAGAATCAAGAATTAGTCATAAAGGTATAAACCCTAATCGAAAAATCTGACCTTTGATCCACCGTTAGATGTTATGATGAAGTGTTAAAATGTGTTATATGTAGTGTAATATGATGATCTGGGTTGCTAGATGTTAGATCCATAACATCTAGAGGCTCGGATTTGATGTTTTACAAAAATCTAGAAATTTTATTTTTAATGTTTGACAACGAATGTCAGACCACCTAGATCTTAATTTGTTATGTGTTTTTGCTATTTAAATGTTTAAACATGTAGTTGGTTATGTGATCTTTCATCTTGAACTTGATTTAAAGCCTGATCAGTTGTAGATTGAAAGTTATTCTTGGTCAAATATCGTTGACCGAAGCTGATCGACCGATTTACGGGTAACCTGTAAATCAAATAAGTAGAAAGTCTCGACAACGCTTTTGGAATGCTTATATATGTCAGGTGTTATGTGATATGTTTATGTTATGATATCCATTTTGTAGCCTGATATATGAAAATTATATTTATACTCTTAGATCTCTTAAAAAACAAACATGTTGGATTTAATTGGTGGTCAAACTAGACGACTCACACCGCTTTTTTTATTTACGGGAAAACCCGTAAACTTGTTGAGACAAAGTTTCGATAATGGTCGATCGTATCATATCTTACGGATCTGATGTTATTGGACTGAGATCATGATTTATATTTGTTCCTTGACACATGTAGTATACATTTAAACTTTAATAACAACATTATGATTACCAGACCATAATGATAATCTAGCCTCAAAATGACACCATGAAACTGTCTGGGTTTCTGAGTTACCCAGAAATCCCAGATCAACTCTGACAAGATATATGAGGGCTTATAACTCTCTGATTTCTTGTGTTCTGGCCATGAAATCAATTTATAATGATAGTTTTACAACTATAATACAATAACAAAACATTAGCAAGCCTAGAATCCTAATAACCAAAGATTGACAGACGGTCAAAGTAGGTGCCTCTATCATTGTCTGTCAGTGTTCTTGAGCCTCAAGAACACCAACAGCGACAGAAAGCGTCGCTAAAGGCTACAACGACGGTTTTAATTTTTTTAATTTTTTGAATTTCCGAAAAATGATTAAAAATAGAAAATAAATTCTAAAAATGGTTTTAAAAATTATTTTAAATTATGAAAAATAACATTTAATTATTTGGGACATTTTTCATTAATATTTATAATTATTAGAATATTAATGATATTTAATTTATTTAATTAGTGTATTAAATAAATTAGAAAAATAATTTTAATGTTATAATAATCATTTTAAATTTGAATAAAGTGTTTTAAATATTTTTGAGTTATAAATATAACTTTTAATATTTTGTGATGAATTTCATTAATTAATTAATATTAATGGTAATTAAAGTTATTTATTTAATATATTAAATAAATTATGAAAAAAAATAAATTAATGATTTAAAAATTATAGAAAAATGATTTAAAGGTTATAAAAGTATTTTAAGTTATAAATATAACTTTTGATATTTTGTCATGAAAATATTAATATTTTAATATTAATGGTTTTAAATTTATTTAATAATTATATTAAATAAATTAGTTTAAAAATGATTTTAATATTAGAAAAATCATTTTAAATGAAAATAAATAGTTTAAAAATATTGTAAGTTATAAAATATAACTTTTAATATTTAAAGGTAAATTTTATTAATTAATTATTATTAATGATATTAAAGTTAATTAATAATTATATTAAATACATTAGTTTAAAAATAATTTTATTATTATAAAAATCATTTAAAATAAAAATAAAGTGTTTAAAGATATTTTAAGTTATAAAATATAACTTTTAATATTTAAAGGTAAATTTTATTAATTAATTATTATTAATGATATTAAAGTTATTTAATAATTATATTAAATACATTAGTTTAAAAATGATTTTAATATTAGGAAAATCATTTTAAATGAAAATAAAGTGTTTAAAGATATTTTAAGTTATTAAATATAACTCTTAATATTTAAAGGATAATTTCATTAATAATTTAATATTAATGATATTAATTTAATAATAAATGATATTAAGTTTATTTAATAATTATATTAAATAAATAGTTTTAAAATGGTTTTATTTATTTAAAATAATTTAAAAATGATATAAATGAATTAAAATATTTTAAGTTATGATTAAGGACTTTTAATATTTTGATAAGTAATACATTAATACTTTAATATTAATGATAATTATTTAAAATGATTTTAATTCTTTTAAAAATCATTTAAGGGTAATATTAATACTTTAAAAGTATTCTAAGTTATTATAAATAACTTTAACCTTTTGGCAATGGTTTCATTAATAGTTTAATATTAATTAAATATTAATGATAATAGAATTATTTAATATTTAAATTATTTAATTATGATTCTGGTGTTTGAAAATGCGTGATAAAATATAATAACTGTTTAAAAATTATTATAAGTCATTTAAAAATAGTATGACTGATACTTACAGATATTGAACTACAGGATAGAAACTTAGACTTGATAATTACCCGATAAAGCCGTCGGTACACCGACATGTTTCAGAAATTGATCTGGACTTAGATAATTTAATTAGATGTGTTTATTTGTGATTCAATGGTTGTTAAACATATGTGACAATGTGATTAGGTTATGTGATGACTGCGAATTGTAGTACTATGTGTTATTGTATGTTGTTCTAATCGAACGAATGATCTTATTATTGATAGGTGTTATATAAAGATAGAACTAAGTTACTGAACTCGTAGCGCCAAGATCGTGCAAGTATCTTACCTTTATTTCCTTTATCAATGGACACGAGTAAGAAGTTTCGTAATTATATTATTATTATGCTATATTATTAACCATATTGTGATATATTGTATATCCTATCATTGTTTATCAACATGTTAGTATATGATAATTCAGATATATATATTCTGTTCGTTAATTTCTATATATGGTTATACTGAGTGTCCCCACTTGGATAATCATTGTATTTAATCACATGTTGATATATATATATATATATATATATATAAGCCGTCTAAGCTACTTGATCAGCTAGACACAAATTTCGAAATGTCGTTAAATATGATAAAAACCTTCTTGTATCCAATCAAATTGTTTTGGTTCGGATTCCAGACTAAGTATGAACATCCCGATCACGGGAAAATTTATATGCGCTCAGGCGGACAAAGGATGAACGATAATATCATTCTAGCAATGTAGTATTGATCAATACAGGGACCATGGGAAGTATAACCTAAAGCCCGTAAGTTATGATGGTTTGCAAATGAAGTTCTGCTAAACCTTATCGAAAACTAAAAACAATGTTCATAGTATGTCAACTAAACCTCATATATAGTTAATATATAGTTTCAAAATTTGGAGATATAATTGTTATATATGTTATTATTATCGGTTCAGTTTACTTCACAACTATAAATTCGTTGTAGAAGTGATGTACAAAGAAAACATTTATTTCTTTCAGCTACTTATATTTCTAGTTGTTATTACTTGCTGGGCACCCAAATGCTCATTCTTGCTTTAAATTTAAATGTTTTCAGCTAGGCATGAACAACTCGAAGGTTCAGACAAGAACAAGTGAAAAGGAAAGCAAACAAAACATGTTTAATGGCATCTTTTGTAATAGTTAGACAATATTAAGATAATGATATGTATTATATATCATGTAAAGAATTATAGTAAAGGTTACGTACTTGGGAATAGACTCTGGTAAATGTAAGTTAAGTTTGATATTTATATTATTATTATTATTATTATTATTATTATTATTATTATTATTATTATTATTATTATTAGTATTATTCTGATCATAGAAATGGTATCGTGAAGAACCGAGTTCGGGTTTCAAGTACCCAAGTTTGGGGTCGTCACAATCACTGCTATTTATATTACTTTCTTGAACTACAAAAGTTTCAGGACAACATCATCCTCATATCCCGTAGGTCACATAACACTTGGGATTTACAATATTTATTTAACATTTATTATTCGCATAATAACAAAGATGTTCTACTAAGATACTGCTTAGCCTTATTACGTTCTTCCTCCATGATCCGGAACATTGTTCTCCGATCTAATACATATGATGGCAGCGTCTTTAACTGAATAGGATATCCCATGACCCGATCTTGAGCTAGATTAATCGTGGTGTTGAATAATTTATCCATCTCTTCCATCTTCAACATCTTTGCATGCGCGTCTCTCGCTGCTAATCTGGTTCGTTGAAAAGCTTCCTCATAGGCATCTTCAGCTCTTTCCCTCTTAGTAGCTTCTTCCCTCAGTTTGTTCTTCAGTTCAGCAACCACCTCGATCAACTGTTCTTTCTCTCCCTCAATCTGTTCTAGCTTTTCCTCGACATTTGTCAGTCGTTCCTCACGATCCTAGATCTCGTCGTCTTTTTGTGTGTCATTGCGATTACATTGTTCACCACTATCTCCTGCAACTCCTCAACTGTATCCTGAAGTTCCACGTTACGGTCGTAGACTTCATCATACATATGAGCAACCATCGAGATTAATGGAGTCTCCTCCTCCTCGTCATCCTCATCCTCCTGTGGTAACTCAACGGGATCCTCCTCATCTGTCTCCACATCATCATCCTCATCTTCACCCACTGTGACCAACGGGGCTGACTCCCGTGGTAGTAGTTGTTCCCAAACTACCTGAATGTCGCGAGGCTCCTCCTCTGTAGTCATCTGAGGTCTATCCTCCCTAGCCTGACTGGATTCTCCGACATTAGTCATCAATTAAAAACACATAAGCACATAAGTGTTTTATTACTTCTTCCTTAAAACTCGATAAGAGTTAATCACCACTATCTTTTCAAAGGTTAACTCCTAAGGCTCTTCCCCATCTAAGGTTCATAACCTAAAGCTTTGATACCAACTTGTGACACCCCCAAATCCTGGTACTTCATTTCCTCAAGATTTGGTGTTCACTTAATCAAAACATTCATTACTAACTACCCAATCATAATAAAATTGAATAATAAAACCTCACCCATACAGATTACATTTAATAAAAATTTCCCGGGTTATCTAACCTTTAATTACAATCATTCAAATGCAGAATTTAAAATTTATTACATCACATCATATTTAAAAGTCTATTATCACAACGATAAAAATAAAATTACAAGTCTTCATCACTTGTACATTTTTCCCTTTCCTTTCCTAGTGGTAGGTTCATTGACCTTCTCAACCTTAGCTGCAATAAGTGTATAAATATGCAAGAGTGAGCAAACAAAGCTCACTTGAAGAAGAATGAATAACTTTACAACATTACAACAATTACCAGAAATAGGCTAAATAGAACTGAATGATATGTTCTATTAACATTCTGAAACATACTACTGAGGGTCTAATGACCACGAATCATGTTCACAGTTATAAGTAATCTTTCAACTTTAACTTTAACAGTCATAAGACTATAAGGACTCCACGTACTTAGGGGGATCAACCCTTCGTAAAATGTATTGTGCACAACCATTTCAACGCTAATCATAAACCTCTAATAAAAGAGTTGTTCATCTCAATATTTAGAATACAAGTCCACACCAAAGTAAGTTTGGTTTGGATACATTACAAGGTAATTTAGAATTCAACGGTCATCAACTAAGGATTAGTTGAATACAAAAGAACTAACTGTGTGTTATGGAATAATCATAACTGAATCGATATTTGTAAATTAATATCATGCTTTAGGAATAATCTAATAGCATAAACATTGAATAATCATAACATAATTTTCTTGAATAATATTAAGTCAAGGTTATTGAAAATTGGATGCTAAGCATGCATAGTGAATAGTAATTTGAATGATAAAGTTGTTCAACATTAGAATATTAAAATATAGCGACTTGCATGATAAATAACAAGTTACATATTAAAGAAACTTACTCAATATTAAAATATAAGATTTAGAATACTTGCATCCTCATGAACAATTAGATACAAGAACTTTCTCAATAATAAACAATCTAGCTCTACGAAAGTGTAGAGGTGGCAACTTGAGAAATTGTAATTGAATTAAAAGCAATAACGTACTCAACAAAATTAAACTTGCACAACGAAATTTTAGGGTTAGAGAACTTTCCTTGAGCACAAGCTAAACCTTACACTTGAATCTCAATACCCTATATATATGTTATCATGACATAATTAGTCACTACCAATATTTATATATATAAACAAGTATATACATCATATAGGTTTAATTTTCAATTCACATAATCGAATTACGTTAATATCAATACTAGTTAACCCTTGATAACATGCTCATTCTTAGTTTAGTACTACTGAAATCGTAATTTAATAATCCTATTATTAATACATAACATTTGTTTTCAAACTTTGTGTAAATAATTAAAACTGCCGAACCATTCTCGCTAACTTTCATACATGCCACCACGGTTACACTTTGGGCTTTGGGCTTGTATGTGACATGAGACTCACGCTAGCAATTGGCATGGCACAAGGAGAATAATATCATTGTTGCTTGCATGCTGACTTCCAACTCAGCACTTCAAATGATCACCTCTGGCAACAAGATGAACAAAAAGCCAATTTGGCCTACAAGCTCTTTTCTAATAAACTAATTAACATGTAATATACCGATAGACTTCATATAAACATAATTTAAATACTCTTAACATGATTCTACTCATATAATAACATAAACATCAAATTTACAACACCCAATTTCATTATTTTTGATAAAAACTCCATTTTTGACATTTTTAATGAAAATCATCACTGTAACTTTGTTTTTCAATCAAAACAGTTAATTTAAAACATCATGTTTATGTTTATACATCCTCTCCCTATTTCAATAGTCAATTTATAATTTAAACAACTAATTAAACTTCAATTTTACTTTAAACTAAGCCATATTCATATATGTTCATATAAATTCACTGTACTATGACTTCTTTCACAAAATACATACATACATGAATTAGTTTACCTATAATCATATATAACTTACGAAAAACAGTTTTATAACAACCAATTATCATATAAAGTCATAGACACAAGAAGTTCATCTTCACAAAAAAATTTACAGAGAACTTATAGAGGAGAAGACAACCATAATTTTTAAAAAAATAGGAGCAAGATGATACCTTAATTTAGAAGAAGATGATGGCTATATTTGATTCTCAAGCTTCTTTTCCCAATTTCTTTCTCAAATCCTCTCTAGAATTCCCTCAAGTTCTCTATCACTTTTCTTCTTTTCTTCTTTTTCTTCCTTCTGAGTCTTTCTTCTCTATTCTATCTTACGTAGTAAAATATAACGTATAATAGTAATAATATATATTAATTATATAATATAACTATAGATATAACTGATATCAGTTATCTAAGTTTTGAAAATCAAAAGTCATAAGGCTTGTTTGGCTAGGCTAATAAAAGTAACCCTTTAAACCTTACACCTTGTTTGGTAAACCTAATTAAAATCAATGGATTAATCCTTATACCTTTTTTGAAAAAACACTATTAGATTTGGCAAAACCAATTAAACTCCTTTAATTTATTTTAATAACTCCTTTATAGCAAGGTTATTTGTCACACTTCTTATTTAATTAAATTTTGATAATCAATTTAATATATTCTAATATTAGTCTATTAAATTACTTTAACACATAAATCAATATCACATAATTATAATTTCCTTTATAATTATAATTTTATTTAACCAACTAACACCTTATTTTAATTACAAATTCCAATTAAAATATTATAATTCATTTAATCATTATAAGCTCTCTATCTTAACTATTAAATTAAATTGGTATATAATCTCATAACAATTAATTTTCTTAAATCCTTAATTATTCACTTAACAAATAATTAACTAAACCACATCAAATCAAATTGAACAATTATTTATTCAACAATAAACATATCCATTAAATACTTATATAATTCAATAAATATTTAATACTACAATTTAAAACAATTATTTATCCAACAATAAACATATCCATTAAATACTTATATAATTCATTAAATATTTAATACTACAATTTAAAATTCTGGAATGTTCCAGTAGCCGGGACTAGTCGGGGAACAGAGTGACGGTCCTGATGATAGCATTAGTAGTCCTCACTATTCTGTTAAATAGTGTGACAATAAATGTAATGAGGACTCCATTGAGTGTGGATATTGTCTAGATGACAATATTCTTATTAAAACTCTTAGATTATGTTTTGTCGTATTTTACACGACTGTTTTATAATTAAGTTGTATTTAAATTTTTTACCATGTTTTTGGCGACTCAAGATGGGTGATGTATACTTATTTTGGGGGTGTCACAAGGACACCATTGAGTGTGGATATTGTCTTGATGACAATATTCTTGTTTAAACTCTCAGCTATGTTTTGTCGTATTTTACACGACTGTTGTATAATTAAGTTGTATTTAAATTTATGTACCATGTATCTGGCGACTCAAGATGGGTGATGTATACCTGTTTTGGGGGCGTCACAACGGGTGACCCAAAAAGTGTAACGTTAAGCGTACTTTTGGATTAAAAAAAAGTATAGGGTGTTCGGTAGACATTGCGGTAAACGTTAGGGGCAATTTTGAACATTCTCCCTAATTTTTAATCTCAATTTAACAAATCCTAGATTTTAAGGATTTGAAAAGAAAAGGTTGAAATACGGAAGACAGAAGACTATGGAGATGTTTTAAATTAACATTGGTACATAATAAATGTGTAGTTTAAACATAATAATTAGTTTTCAAAATGAAAAAGAAGAATTAATTTTAAAATAATTAGAATTATTTATTATTAGTCAGACATGTGGTGTTTGGGTGGTCTTTTGACCGAAATTTCAAATTGGAGGTCTTGTGTTTAATTCTTTAGAGTAACATATTTTTGGGAATTAATTTGGTAAAAGTACATGTCAGCGGTGCCACTCATGCCACGTAGGCAATTCAACACACATGTGGCAACTAGGGGCTCAATATCCAAATTTTTGAACAAAAAAGACCTCGATTTGCATTAGCCAAAATAAAGGGGCTCAATACCCAAAAACACCTAAAATTCAGTGGCCACGTTTGTATTTTATCCCTTTAATAATTGAGATGTCGGGTTCTCTCCCCCCTCTCCCTTTTCTGTTTACTATTTATTTCATTTTCGTTCGTTTTACTTTAATAATTGAGATACCATTTTTCTGTCTATCATCTCTCTCATTTCCCTTCCTTTATAGTTAAAAGCATGTTAATTGTGACAACCCCAAAATAGGACCATTCCATCCAACCTATTCTGAGTCACTAAATACATGGTACAGAAACAACTACAACTTTATTACAATAATTGTCGTGCAAAATACAACAACACATGTTGTGAGTTTTGATACAAATATATATACCAACTGTAACTCTTGACACCAACTTTGGTAGTATGTCTCAATGACACCTTACATAAAGGTACAGTTAAAAACTGTTTTAGAAATTAAAATCTTTGGGAAGTGCTCAAGGAAACCTTCGTACATAGGAGGCCATGAATCTAAGTTATGATAGATATCATATGTCCAGAGAATTATCCTTGGTTGATCCAATTGACCCCAAAGAAAAACGAGAAGATTACTATCATGTTCCTTCCAATGGTGAGTCTTTTCTTGACATATAACTATCTCCACTGTCTCCAGTTGAAAGTTATATTTCAAATAAACTCCAAGATCATATAGGTAGTGCTCGTAGATATACTCAGCAAATGGATGTGCACAACCCTGTCTTATGATGACACGAGGTTGTATGTCATTAGACATCTTGTATGATAATGACAAAACACCCTTCCAATGTTGGGTTCGCCTCACCCTATTTGATTCACCAAATATAACTACTAGATGATGACCACAACACCTTTCTATACTGCTTAGGGAGAACCTCCACAGCTAGAGACCACCGTTCTATTTCCCCGTTACCCTCGCTCGACCCAACTACACTCTTATTACCTGAAAGGAATTGTGAAGCAAAAGGGTGAGCACAACTAGCTCAGTAAAGAATATCATGACTAAAGATAATTAAATTATCAATAGCCTTTATCAGTAATAAATCAGAGATTTAGATCATATGGTAGATGATAAAACTTTTCAACCATAGTTGCAGCGGAACGAGCAATCCATTAGAAGAGTCAAATAGACCATAAAATCTATTATCTTCTCCAGGTTAAAAGTCCATCAACAATCTTTATATATCCCTGTAACATAAATCAACAATTCCTGTCCACAATCACATGTATAATTCATAATCGTAATTGTAGTTCTAAATTCCTTTTCTCATCCAGGACAAAGATAATTTTCATCACCTGAAACATCAAAGATCATGGTTATACCAAATCACAATTCATGTTCATAATCATACTAATAAATTTATCTTTGCACTACGGGCCAAAGATATTCATCAACAACTCATCTTTGCACTACAGGCCAAAGATATTCAACAACAGGTCATCTTTGCATTACGAGCCAAAGATATTCATAAACAAATCATCTTTGCACTACAGGCCAAAGATATTCAACAACAAGTCATCTTTGCATTACGAGCCAAAGATATTCATCAATAATTCATCTTTGCACTACAGGCTAAAGATATTCCTCAACAGTTCATATTTGCACTACATGTCAAATATATTCATCAACAGTTCATATTTGCACTACAGGCGAAATATATTTATATCTCAAAGAAATATATAATCATTTCAGAAGTTATATAAACAATAATTATAACCATGTTGATCAATTCATCTTTACACTTAAGCTAAAGATATTCAATTATAAATTCAATGGTCATGATCATACCAGTTAACAATTCATCTTTGCACTACAGGCCAAAGATATTCCTTAGTCACGATCATACCAATAATTTACCCATCTTTACACTCAAGTGAAAGAGAAATTCAACATCAGGGTTATAAAAATGTTATATATGATAATAAAAACAATATGATTAAAACACGGATTTAATTCCAAGAGTAAGATTCATAAATCAACGATAATTTGATCAGAAAAAGAAACCAATTTTTATCGTGAATAGTAACTCATGAAGAGTAACTTATGAATAGTAACTCATGAATAGTAACTCGTGAATAGTAACTCATGAATAGTAACTCGTGAATAGTACTCCGCATTCGTACATAGTACCGTATACATAAATAATGTCATATACGTAAATAGTGCCATATACATGAATAGTGCCGTATATGTGAATAGTAATCCCGACTCAAAAAGGTAGAAATTCCACAATAAGATCAATACCAATATGTCAGTATAATGATATTGAAAGAATAACATCATTATGAAGAATATAACATCCCTAATATCCTTTACTATCCCTTACCTCAAAAAGAGCAAAGACTTCGATTTGGATATAGGATATGATGGCTGAAGGAAACTTGCACTGATGAATAACAACTCACCAAGTATCTAAATACTCACAAAATACACTCGATAATCTAGAGAGAAAAAGAGAGAAAACTTATGAATTTTGGTGTGATTTTCAATTCTAACTTAGCCCTCTATTTATAGGAAAATGTTAAGACGCAAAGCGAGACTTGACCTGCTACATGATGGCTTTACCTGCTACTATTCCACCCATCAAAAATCAACCATCTTCCCCAACAACCAAAAGTGGGGCCCACCCATTTCTAGAATTTTCCACCAAAATCATTTATAAACCTAATTTCCGAATCAGTCACCTCTTAAAATTCATAACAAATCATTCGTTCATTTTTAACGATTAAAAATTTGTGAACATATACTCAACTTATATATGTATAACATATCCAAAAATTACAACGATCCAACGGTCAGATTAAAAATTATAACTCACACAATAAAGTTGTAAGAACACTGATTTGATCTTTTAATACCTCCAATCCGACAAAATACTGATAAAACACCTCAACATTAACTCTTTCATTTATAACCACATAAATAAATCCATCATTTATATCCACATCAAATAAATATTTCTTTATCATATAAATCAATAGTTAATTATTCACAAATAATATTACAGAATCACATTTATGACAACCAGGCCGTTCCCAGTAAAGAGGGGGCTTTCCTATAAGGATTTGTCCTTACTGGCGCGCAATTAGGTGACCAAACCTCTCCTTGATAGAACTTTCTAGACATTGCCAATAATGTTATCTAATAATATTATTCAAATAATATGAATTATTGATCTGATAAAGGGAAATACTGTGCAGTGACAATTATTGAAACAACAATAATATAAAATATCAACGCAACAATTATTGAACCAATAAAATAAAATATTGAACAGTAATTACTGTAACAATTATTGAGTAGTGCCTTCTTACGTAAGAATCAATAATTCAAAAATACTATGCAATCTGGTATCTTCTTGTGCAACGGCGCCAGATTCGTATTTTAACCACCGGTATTCCAATTCAACGGTGTTAATTAGAATAACAACTACGCCGTTATTTATAAAAACTCAAACTTGTCATTTTCTTCATCCGACAGTTATTCTGTTATGGGGCCCACAAATGGTTGCACCGTCGTATAAATATTCCCCGACAGAAAGAATATTCCACAACTAAACGAATATTCTCCGACAACAATGAATATTTTATAACCACTTGCGTATTTTGAAAAAAAATCATATATCACATTTAACTTTAACTTTTATCAATTTAACCATTTACTGAATAGTAATTATAAGATAAATTAAAAACTTTTATTTCATAAAATTCGGGGTCTTACAATCTCCCCTCCTTATGAAATTTCGTCCCCAAAATTTACGTACCTGATAATTCAAAGAGTTGAGAATACCTTGCTTTCATTTCAAATTCCATCTTCCCTGTCATCATGATTTCTCCATTGCTCATCTCCTGTATTTCAAATATCATTCTAGAATACAGCTTCAACACAAGGGTTAATTAAATAAATTAACATATCACATAATATCCCGATATTATGACTGACCAACAAATAAGCTTAGGTAGGACACACTAGCGAAGGATTTACTCATCTCTCCCCTCCTAGTTCTATTCCCTGATCTCCGCCAGAGATCATATCCCTAAACTCTGATACCAAATATGACAACCCCAAAATAGGACCATTCCATCCAACCTATTCTAAGTCGCCAAATACATGGTACAGAAAAAACTACAACTTTATTACAACAATTGTCGTGCAAAATACGACAACACATATGTTGTGAGTTTTGATACAAATATATATACCAACTGTGACTCTTGACACCAACTTTGGTAGTATGTCTCAATGACACCTTACATAAAGGTACAGTCAAAAACTGTTTTAGAAATTAAAATCTTTGGGAAGTGCTCAAGGAAACCTTCGTACATAGGAGGCCGTGCTTCTAGGTTATGATAGATATCATATGTCCAGAAATTATCCTTGGTTGATCCAATAGACCCCAAAAGAAAAACGAGAAGATTACTATCATATTCCTTCCAATGGTGAGTCTTTTCTTGACATATAACTATCTCCACTGTCTCCAGTTGAAAGTTATATTTCAAATAAACTCCAAGATCATATAGGTAGTGCTCGTAGATATACTCAGCAAATGGATGTGCACAACCCTGTCTTATGATGACACGAGGTTGTATGTCATTAGACATCTTGTATGATAATGACAAAACACCCTTCCAATGTTGGGTTCGCCTCACCCTATTTGATTCACCAAATATAACTACTAAATGATGACCACAACACCTTTCTATACTGCTTAGGGAGAACCTCCACAACTAGAGACCACCGTTCTATTTCCCCGTTACCCTCTCTCGACCCAACTACACTCTTATTACCTGAAAGGAATTGTGAAGCAAAAGGGTGAGCACAACTAGCTCAGTAAAGAATATCATGACTAAAGATAATTAAATTATCAATAGCCTTTATCAGTAATAAATCAGAGATTTAGATCATATGGTAGATGATAAAACTTTTCAACCATAGTTGCAGCGGAACGAGCAATCCATTAGAAGAGTCAAATAGACCATAAAATCTATTATCTTCTCCAGGTTAAAAGTCCACCAACAATCTTTATATATCCCTGTAACATCAATCAACAATTCCTGTCCACAATCACATGTATAATTCATAATCGTAATTGTAGTTCTAAATTCCTTTTCTCATCCAGGACAAAGATAATTTTCATCACCTGAAACATCAAAGATCATGGTTATACCAAATCACAATTCATGTTCATAATCATACTAATAAATTTATCTTTTGCACTACTACGGCCAAAGATATTCATCAACAACTCATCTTTATACACTATTCAAAATTCATCTTTGAAGATATTCAACAACAAATCATCTTTGCATTACGAGCCAAAGATATTCATAAACAAATCATCTTTGCACTACGAGCCAAAGATATTCAACAACAAGTCATCTTTGCACTACGGAGCCAAAGATATTCATCAATAATTCATCTTTTACTACTACGAAGCAAAGATATTCCTCAACAGCCATCATATTTGCACTACATACGTCAAATATATTCATCAATAATTCATATTTGCACTACAAAAAGCCAAAATATATTTATATCTCAAAGAAATATATAATCATTTCGAATTTATATAAACAATAATTATAACCATGTTGATCAATTCATCTTTACACTTAAGCTAAAGATATTCAATTATAAATTCAATGGTCATGATCATACCGATTAACAATTCATCTTTGCACTTCTTCGCCAAAGAGAACCCATAGTCACGATCATATACCAATAATCTACCCATCTTTACACTCAAGTGAAAGAAATTTCAACATCGGGGTTATAAAATGTTATATATGATAATAAAAACAATATGATCAAAACACTGCATTTTTAATTTCAAGAGTAAGATTCATAAATCAACGATAATTTGATCGAGAAAAAAGAAACCAATTTTTGTCGTGAATAGTAACTCATGAAGAGTAACTTATGAATAGTAACTCATGAATAGTAACTCGTGAATAGTAACTCATGAATAGTAACTCGTGAATAGTACTTCGTATTCGTACATAGTACCGTATACATAAATAATGTCATAAATGTAAATAGTGTCATATACATGAATAGTGCCGTATATGTGAATAGTGCCGTATACGTGAATAGTAACCCCGACTCAAAAAGGTAGAAATTCCACAATAAGATCCATACCAATATGTCAGTATAATGATATTGAAAGAATAACATCATTATGAAGAATATAACATCCCTTAATATCCCTTACTATCCCTACCCTTACCTCAAAAAGCGAAAGACTTACATTGGATATCGGATATATTATTTGAAGGAAACTTGCAGCGATGAATAACAACTCACCAAGTATCTAAATACTCACAAAATACACTCGATAATCTAGAGAAAAAGAGAAAACTTATGAATTTTGGTGTGATTTTCAATTCTAACTTAGCCCTCTATTTATAGGAAAATGTTAGCACGCCGAAGCAGACTTGACCTGCTACATGATGGCTTTACCTGCTACTATTCCACCCACCAAAAATCAACCATCTTCCCCAACAACCAAAAGTGGGGCCCACCCATTTCTAGAATTTTCCACCAAAATCATTTATAAACCTAATTTTCGAATCAGTCACCTCTTAAAATTCATAACAAATCATTCGTTCATTTTTAACGGTTCAAAATTTGTGAACATATACTCAACTTATATATGTATAACATATCCAAAAATTACAACGATCCAACGGTCAGATTAAAAATTATAACTCACACAATAAAGCTGTAAGAACACCGATTTGATCTTTTAATACCTCCAATCCGACAAAATACTTGATAAAACACCTCAACATTAATTCTTCATTTATAACCACATAAATAAATCCATCATTTATATCCACATCAAATAAATATTTCATTATCATATAAATCAATAATTAATTATTCACAAATAATATTACAGAATCACAATAATGACAACCAAAGGTTCCTAGAGAAAGAGGGGGCTTTCCGATAAGGATTTCTCCTTACTGGCGCGCAATTAGGTGACCAAACCTCTCCTTGATAGAACTTTCTAGACATTGCCAATAATGTTATCTAATAATATTATTCAAATAATATGAATTATTGATTTGATAATGGGAAATACTGTGCAGTGACAATTATTGAAACAACAATAATATAAAATATCAACGCAACAATTATTGAATCAATAAAATAAAATATTGAATAGTAATTACTGTAACAATTATTGAGTAGTGCCTTCTTACGTAAGAATCAATAATTCAAAAATACTATGCAATACCGTATGCTATCTTTATGCAACGACGCAGACATCGTTTATTTTAACCACCGGGTATTCCAACAGTGTTAACAGTAACAACTACGCCGTTATTTATAAAAACTCAAACTTGTCATTTTCTTCATCCGACAGTTATTCTGTTATGGGGCCCACAAATGGTTGCACCGTCGTACGAATATTCCCCGACAGAAAGAATATTCCACGACTAAACGAATATTCTCCGACAACAATGAATATTTTATAACCACTTGCGTATTTTGAAAAAAAAATTCATATATCACCCTTAACTTTAACTTTTATCAATTTAACCATTTACTGAATAATAATTATAAGAAAAATTGAATACTTTTATTTCATAAAATTCGGGGTCTTACAATCTCCCTCCTTATGAAATTTCGTCCCCAAAATTTACGTACCTAGTATTTCAAAGAGTTGAGAATACCTTGCTTTCATTTCAATTCCATCTTCCTTGTCATCACGATTTCTCCATTGCTCATCTCATCTCCTTTGTATTTCAGAATATCATTCTAGAATACGACTTCAAAAAATAAGGTTAATTAAATAAATTAACATATCACATAATATCCCGATATTATGACCCACCAACAAATAAGCTTAGGTAGGACACACTAGCGAAGGATTTACTCATCTCTCCCTCCTAGTTCTATTCCCCGATCTCCGCCAGAGATTATATCCCTAAACTCTGATACCAAATGTGACTACCCCAAAATAGGTCCATTCCATCCAACCCATTCTCGAGTCGCCAAATACATGGTACGAAAAAAACTACAACTTTATTACAACAATTGTCGTGCAAAATACAACAACACATATGTTTGTGAGTTTTGATACAAATATATATACCAATGCGACTCTCTCGACACCAACTTGGATAGTACGTCACAATGACACCTTACATAAAGGTATAGTCAAAAACTGTTTTAGAAATTAAAATCTTTGGGAAGTGCTCAAGGAAAACCTTCGTACATGGGAGGCCATGCGTCTAGGTTATGATAGATATCATATGTCCACAGAGAATTATCCTTGGTTGACCCAATAGACCCCAAAGAAAAAAGAAGATTACTATCATATTCTTTCCAATGGTGAGTCTTCTCTTGACATATCATTATCTCCACTTGTCTCTAATTGAGAATTATACTTCAAACAAACACCAAGATTATATAGGTAGTGCTCGTAGATATACTCGGCAAGAAGTGGATGTGCACAACCACATCTTATGATGACACGAGGTTGTATGTCATTAGACATCTTGTATGATAGTGGCAAAACACCCTTCCAATGTTGGGTTCACCTCACCCTATTTGATTCACCAAATATAACTACTAAATGATGTATATAATCAACACTATCTAAAGTCTCATAAAATTATTTTCATACTATTTAGAGAAACTCACAACTAGAGACCATCGTTCTATTCCTTTACCCCTCTCTCGACCCAACTACACTCTTATTACACGAAAGGAATTGTGAAGCAAAAGGGTGAGCCTGACTAGCTCGATAAAGAATATCATGACTAAAGATAATTAAATTATCAATAGCCTTCATCGATAATAAATCGGAGATTTAGAACATATGGTAGATGATAAAACTTTTCAACCATAGTTGCGTGAACGACGAGCGATCCATTAGAAGAGTCGAATAGACCATAAAATCTATTATCTTCTCCATGTTAAAAGTCCACCAACAATGTTTTATCCACTATAACATCAATCAACAATTCATCATCCACAATCACATGTATAACTTCATAATCGTAATTGTAGTTCTAAATTCCTTTTCTCATCCGGACAAAAGATAATTTTCATCACACCAAACATCAAAGATCATGGTTATACCAAATCACGATTCATGTTCATAATCATACTAATAAATTTATCTTTTGCACTACGGGCCAAAGATATTCATCAACAAGTCATCTTTTGCACTACGGGCCAAAGATATTCATCAACAAGTCATCTTTTCTTTTCTGCCACATGAAGATCTTTTGCAAAGATATTATTAACAACAAAATCATCTTTGCATTACGAGAGCCAAAGATATTCATCAACAAATCATCTTTTACACTTTCTGAGCCAAAGATATTCAACAACAAGTCATCTTTGCACTACGAGGCCAAAGATATTCATCAATAATTCATCTTTTGCACTACAAAGCCAAATATATTCATCAACAGTTCATATTTGCACTACAGATATCAAATATATTCATCAACAATTCATATTTGCACTATATATAAATATATTAATATCTCAAAAAATATATAATCATTTCGAAATTTATATAAACAATAATTATAACCATGTTGATCAATTCATCTTTACACTTAAGCTAAAGATATTCAATTATAAATTCAATGGTCATGATCATACCAGGTTAACAATTCATCTTTGCACTTCTTGGCCAAAGAGAACCCATAGTCACGATCATACCAATAATCTACCCATCTTTACACTCAGTGAAAGAGAAATTCAACATCGAGGTTATATAAAATGTTATATATGATAATAAAAATAATATGATCAAAACATGATTTTAATTTCAAGAGTAAGATTCATAAATCAACGATAATTTGGTCGAAAAAAAAAACCAATTTTGTCGTGAATAGTAACTTCGTGAATAGTAACTTCGTGAATAGTAACTCATGAATAGTAACTCATGAATAGTAACTTTCGTGAATAGTAACTATGAATAGTAACTGAAATAGTACTCGTATATAGTAAATAATGTATATCGTAAATAATGTATATATCAATAAATAAATAATATATATCGTGAATAGTGCCATATATATGAAATAGTGCTTGTGATATCGTGAATAGTAACCCGACTCAAAAAGGTAGAAATTCCACAATAAGATCCATACCAATATGTCGATTATAATGATATTGAAAGAATAACATCATTATGAAGAATATAACATCCCTTAATATCCCTTTTCTATCCCTTTACCTCAAAAAGCGCGACTTACACTTGGATATCGGATATAATGAAAGGAAACTTGCAGCGATGAATAACAACTCACCAAGTATCTAAATACTCACAAAATACACTCGATAATCTAGAGAGAAAAGAGAAAAAACTATGAATTACGGTGTGATTTTCAATTCTAACTTAGCCCTCTATTTATAGGAAAATGTTAAGCACGCAAAAGCAGACTTGACACTGCTACTACATGATGGCTTTACTCTCTATACTATTCCACCCACCAAAAATCAAATCATCTTCCCCAACAACCAAAAGTGGGGCCCACCCATTTCTAGAATTTTCCACCAAAATCATTTATAAACCTAATTTTTGAATCGATCACCTCTTAAAATTCATAACAAATCATTCGTTCATTTTAACGGTTCAAAATTTGTGAACATATACTCAACTTATATATGTATAACATATCCAAAAATTCACAACGATCCAACGGTCGAGATTAAAAATTATAACTCACACAATAAAGTTTGTAAGAACAACGATTTGATCTTTTAATACCTCGATCAGACAAAATCTTGATAAAATACCTCAACATTAATTCCTTCATTTATAACCACATAAATAAATCCATCATTTATATCCACATCAAATAAATATTTCATTATCATATAAATCAATAATTAATTATTCACAAATAATATTACGAATCACAATAATGATGACCGGGCGGTTCCCAGGAAAGAGGGGCTTTCAGATAAAGATTTCTCCTTCTTCGCGCATGATTAGGTGACCAAACCTCTCCTTGATGAAACTTTCTAGACATTGCCAATAATGTTATCTAATAATATTATTCAAATAATATGAATTATTGATCGATATAATGGAAAATCTTGTGCGATGACAATTATTGAAACAACAATAATATAAAATATCAACGCAACAATTATTGAATCAATAAAATAAAATATTGAGCGATAATTCTTTGTAACAATTATTGAGTAGTGCCTTTCTTACGTAAGAATCAATAATTCAAAAATATTGTGCAATACTGTGTATCTTCTTTGTGCAACAACGTATTATTCGTATTTTAACCACCGGTATTCCAACGATGTTAATGTAACAACTACGCCGTTATTTATAAAAACTCAAACTTGTCATTTTCTTCATCCGACGAGTTATTACATTATGGGGCCCACAAATGGTTGCATGCTAAATCGTATACGAATATTCCCAAACGAAAGAATATTCCACGACTAAACGAATATTCCCAAACAATGATGAATATTTTATAACCACTTGCGTATTTTGAAAAAAAAAAATATATCACCCTTAACTTTAAACTTTATCAATTTAACCATTCTTTAATAAAATTATAAAAAAATTGAATACTTTTATTTCATAAAATTAGGGGTCTTACAATCTCCCTCCTTATGAAATTTCGTCCCCAAAATTTACGTACTGAGTATTTCAAAGAGTTGAGAATACCTTGCTTTCATTTCATTTCCATCTTCCTTGTCATCATGATTTCTCCATTGCTCATCTCTCACGTATTTCAGATATCATTCTAGAATACGACTTCAAAACAAGGGGTTAATTGAATAAATTAACATATCACATAATATCCCGATATTATGTGACCGACCAACAAATAAGCTTAGGTAGGACACACTAGCGAAGGATTTACTCATCTCTCCCTCTGAGTTCTATTCCCGATCTCCGCCGGATCATATCCCTAAGCTCGATACCAAATGTGACAACCCCAAAATAGGTCCATTCCATCCACCCATTCTCGAGTCGCCAAATACATGGTACGAAAAAACAACTACAACTTTATTACAACAATTGTCGTGCAAAATACAACAACACATATGTTGTGAGTTTTGATACAAATATATATACCAAGTGCTGTGACTCTTGACACCAACTTGGGTAGTACGTCACAATGACACCTTACATAAAGGTATAGTCAAAAGCTGTTTTAGAAATTAAAATCTTTGGGAAGTGCTCAAGAAACCTTCGTATACATGGGAGGCCATGCGTCTGGTTATGATAGATATCATATGTCCACAGAATTATCCTTGGTTGACCCCAATAGACCCCAAAAAAAAAAAAACGAGAAGATTACTATCATATTCTTTCCAATGGTGAGTCTTCTCTTGACATATCATTATCTCCACTGTCTCTAATTGAGAATTATACTTCAAACAAACACCAAGATTATATAGGTAGTGCTCGTAGATATACTCGATGAAGTGGATGTGCACAACCACATCTTATGATGACACGAGGTTGTATGTCATTAGACATCTTGTATGATAGTGGCAAAACACCCTTCCAACGTTGGGTTCACCTCACCTATTATTCACCAAATTCACCAAATATAACTACTAAATGATGACCACATCTAAAGTCTCAATAAAATTATTTTCATACTATTTAGGGAGAACCTCCACAACTAGAGACCACCGATTATATTCCCCTGTTACCCCGCTCGACCCGGCTACACTTTTATTACACGAAAGGAATTGTGAAGCAAAAGGGTGAGCACAACTAGCTCGATAAAGAATATCATGACTAAAGATAATTAAATTATCAATAGCCTTCATCGATAATAAATCGAGAGATTTAGAACATATGGTAGATGATAAAACTTTTCAACCATAGTTGCGGTGAACGAAGCGATCCATTAGAAGAGTCAATAGACCATAAAATCTATTATCTTCTCCATGTTAAAAAGTCCACCAACAATGTTTTATCCTGTAACATCAATCAACAATTCATGTCCCACAATCATATGAATAACTTCATAATCGTAATTGTAGTTCTAAATTCCTTTTCTCATCCGGGACAAAGATAATTTTCATCACTTTGAAACATCAAAGATCATGGTTATACCAAATCACAGTTCATGTTCATAATCATACTAATAAATTTATCTTTATCTTTCTACGGCCAAAGATATTCATCAACAAGTCATCTTTGCACTACTTCTGGCCAAAGATATTCAACAACAGTCATCTTTGCATTACGAGCCAAAGATATTCATCAACAAATCATCTTTGCACTACGGCCAAAATATTCAACAACAAGTCATCTTTGCACTACTGGCCGAAAGATATTCATCAATAATTCATCTTTTTTCACTACTGGCAAATATTCATATTCATCAATATATTCATATTTTCATCTTTGACATGGGCCAAATATATTCATCAACAGTTCATATTTGCACTACTGGGCCAAAGATATTCAAATATATTTATATCTCAAAGAATATATATAATATATTTTAGAATTTATATAAACAATAATTATAACCATGTTGATCAATTCACCTTTACACTTAAGCTAAAGATATTCAATTATAAATTCAATGGTAAGCATGATCATACCGATTAACAATTCATCTTTGCACTCTTTGGCAAAGAGAACCCATAGTCACGATCATACCAATAATCTACCCATCTTTACACTCAAGTGAAAGAAATTCAACATCGGGGTTATAAAAATGTTATATATGATAATAAAAAAAATATGATCAAAAATCTGATTTAATTTCAAGAGTAATATTCATAAATCAACGATAATTTGGTCGAGAAAAAAAAACCAATTTTTATGTGAATAGTACTTCGTGAATAGTAACTTCGTGAATAGTAACTCATGAATAGTAACTCGTGAATAGTAACTTCGTGAATAGTAACTCGTGAATAGTAACTCGTGAATAGTAACTCGTGATTAAATGTATTAATATATATATCGTATCATAATGTAATCATATCGTAAATAATGTCATATCGTATGAATAGTGCCATATCGTGAATAGTGTGAATATCGTGAATAGTAACCCGACTCAAAAAGGTAGAAATTCCACAATAAGATCCATACCAATATATCGATTATAATGATATTGAAAGAATAACATCATTATGAAGAATATAACATCCCTTAATATCCCTTACTATCCTTTACTATCCATACCTTTAAAAAAGCGACACTTACATTTGATATATGATATGATATTGACTGAAGGAAACTTGCAGCGATGAATAATACAACTCACCAAGTATCTAAATACTCACAAAATACACTCGATAATCTAGAGAAAAAGAGAAAACTTATGAATTACGGTGTGATTTTCAATTCTAACTTAGCCCTCTATTTATAGGAAAATGTTAGCAGCACGCAAAGCAGACTTGACTTTACTACTGATGGCTTTACTGCTACTATTCCACCCACCAAAAAAAAATCAACCATCTTCCCCAACAACCAAAAGTGGGGCCCACCCATTTCTAGAATTTTCCACCAAAATCATTTATAAACCTAATTTCGAATCAATCACCTCTTAAAATTCATAACAAATCATTCGTTCATTTTTAGCGGTTCAAAATTTGTGAACATATACTCAACTTATATATGTATAACATATCCAAAAATCACAACGATCCAACGGTCGATTAAAATTATAACTCACACTGATAAAGTTGTAAGAACAATTTGATCTTTTAATACCTCGATCAGACAAAATCTTGATAAAATACCTCAACATTAATTCCTTCATTTATAACCACATAAATAAATCCATCATTTATATCCACATCAAATAAATATTTCATTATCATATAAATCAATAATTAATTATTCACAAATAATATTACGAGAATCACAATAATGATGACCGAGGCGGTTCCCGGAAAGAGGGCTTTCAGATAAGGATTTCTCCTTCTTGGCGGCGCAATTAGGTGACCAAACCTCTCCTTGATAGAACTTTCTAGACATTGCCAATAATGTTATCTAATAATATTATTCAAATAATATGAATTATTGATCGATAATGGAAAAATTTGTCTGCGGTGACAATTATTGAAACAACAATAATATAAAATATCAACGCAACAATTATTGAATCAATAAAATAAAATATTGAGCGATAATTCTTTCGTAACAATTATTGAGTAGTGCCTTCTTACGTAAGAATCAATAATTCAAAAATACTTATGCAATCTGGTATCTTCTTTTGTGCAACCACGCAGTATTATTTTGTATTTTAACCACCGGGTATTCCAACGTGTTATTAACGGTAACAACTTCTGCCGTTTTTATAAAAACTCAAACTTTGTCGTTTTCTTCATCCGAGCGGTTATTACATTATGGGGCCCATAAATGGTTGCTACTTCAGTCATCGTACGAATATTCCCAAAGCGAAAGAATATTCCACGACTAAACGAATATTCTCGACAACAATGAATATTTTTTATAACCACTTGCGTATTTTGAAAAAAAAATCATATATCACCCTTAACTTTAACTTTTATCAATTTAACCATTTACTAATATTATAAGAAAAATTGAATACTTTTATTTCATAAAATTCGGGGTCTTACAATCTCCCTCCTTATGAAATTTAAGTCCCCAAAATTTACGTGCACTGATATATTTCAAAGAGTTGAGAATACCTTGCTTTCATTTCATTCCATCTTCCCGTCATCATGATTTCTCCATTGCTCATCTCACGTATTTCAGATATCATTCTAGAATACTGACTTCAAAACAAGGGTTAATTGAACAAATTAACATATCACATAATATCCGATATTATGATGACCAACAAATAAGCTTAGGTAGGACACACTAGCGAAGGATTTACTCATCTCTCCCTCCTAGTTCTATTCCCGATCTCCGCCGGAGATCATATCCTAAGCTAATACTCGATACCAAATGTGACAACCCCAAAATAGGTCCATTCCATCCAACCCATTCTGAGTCGCCAAATACATGGTACAAGAAAAAACTACAACTTTATTACAACAATTGTCGTGCAAAATACAACAACACATATGTTGTGAGTTTTGATACAAATATATATACCAACCTGACTCTTGACACCAACTTGGATAGTATGTCGTCACAATGACACCTTACATAAAGGTATAGTCAAAAACTGTTTTAGAAATTAAAATCTTTGGGAAGTGCTCAAGTAAACCTTCGTACATGGGAGGCCATGCGTCTAGGTTATGATAGATATCATATGTCCACAGAATTATCCTTGGTTGACCCAATAGACCCCAAAGAAAAATGAGAAGATTACTATCATATTCTTTCCAATGGTGAGTCTTCTCTTGACATATCATTATCTCCACTGTCTCTAATTGAGAATTATACTTCAAACAAACACCAAGATTATATAGGTAGTGCTCGTAGATATACTCGGCAAAGTGGATGTGCACAACCACATCTTATGATGACACGAGGTTGTATGTCATTAGACATCTTGTATGATAGTGGCAAAACACCCTTCCAAAATGTTGGGTTCACCTCACCTATTTGATTCACCAAATATAACTACTAAATGATGATGACACACTTACTAAAGTCTCTAAAATTATTTTCATGCTTTAGGAGAACCTCCACATTCCATAGTTCTATTCCCTGTTACCCCCGCTTCGACCCAACTACACTCTTATTACACGAAAGGAATTGTGAAGCAAAAGGGTGAGCACAACTAGCTTCGATAAAGAATATCATGACTAAAGATAATTAAATTATCAATAGCCTTCATCGATAATAAATCGAGATTTAGAACATATGGTAGATGATAAAACTTTTCAACCATAGTTGCGGTGAACGAAGCGATCCATTAGAAGAGTCGAATAGACCATAAAATCTATTATCTTCTCCATGTTAAAAGTCCACCAACAATGTTTTATCCTGTAACATCAATCAACAATTCACATCCACAATCACATGTATAACTTCATAATCGTAATTGTAGTTCTAAATTCCTTTTCTCATCCAGACAAAGATAATTTTCATCACACAGAAACATCAAAGATCATGGTTATACCAAATCACAGTTCATGTTCATAATCATACTAATAAATTTATCTTTTGCACTACGGGCCAAAGATATTCATCAACAAGTCATCTTTGCACACTCTGACGGCCAAAGATATTCAACAACAGTCATCTTTGCATTACGAGCCAAAGATATTCATCAACAAATCATCTTTGCACTACGGGCCAAAGATATTCAACAACAAGTCATCTTTGCATTCACAGCCAAAGATATTCATCAATCAATTCATCTTTTTCACTACAGAATAAAAGATATTCCTCAACAATTCATCTTTTTCTGCTACGAGCCAAAGATTCATCAATAATTCATCTTTGCTTTACTGCATCATATATTCATCAACAGTTCATATTTGCACTCGGGCCAAATATATTCATATCTCATAAAATATATAATCATTTCTCGAAATTTATATAAACAATAATTATAACCATGTTGATCAATTCACCTTTACACTTAAGCTAAAGATATTCAATTATAAATTCAATGGTCATGATCATACCAGTTAACAATTCATCTTTGCACTCTTGCCAAAGAGAACCCATAGTCAATGATCATACCAATAATCTACCCATCTTTACACTCAAGTGAAAGAGAAATTCAACATCGAGGTTATAAAAATGTTATATATGATAATAAAAAAACAATATGATCAAAAATCTGCATTTAATTTCAAGAGTAAGATTCATAAATCAACGATAATTTGGTCGAAAAAAAGAAACCAATTTTTATGAATAGTGAATAGTAACTTCGTGAATAGTAACTTATGAATAGTAACTCATGAATAGTAACTGAATAGTGAATAAATAGTAACTCGTGAATAATAGTAACTCGTGAATAGTACTCAATTACGTATATAGTACCGTATACATAAATAATGTCATATCGTAAATAATGTCATATATATGAATATAGTGCCATATATCGTGAATAGTGTCGTATACGTGAATAGTAACCCCAACTCAAAAAGGTAGAAATTCCACAATAAGATCCATACCAATATGTCAGTATAATGATATTGAAAGAATAACATCATTATGAAGAATATAACATCCCTTAATATCCCTTACTATCCCTTACCTCAAAAGAAGCGGACTTACATTTGGATATCGGATATAATGACAAGGAAACTTGCAGACGATGAATAACAACTCACCAAGTATCTAAATACTCACAAAATACACTCGATAATCTAGAGAGAAAAAGAGAGAAAACTTATGAATTCTGGTGTGATTTTCAATTCTAACTTAGCCCTCTATTTATAGGAAAATGTTAGCACGCCGAAGCAGACTTGACCTGCTACCTGATGGCTTTACCTGCTACTATTCCACCCACCAAAAATCAACCATCTTCCCCAACAACCAAAAGTGGGGCCCACCCATTTCTAGAATTTTCCACCAAAATCATTTATAAACCTAATTTCCGAATCAGTCACCTCTTAAAATTCATAACAAATCATTCGTTCATTTTTAACGGTTCAAAATTTGTGAACATATACTCAACTTATATATGTATAACATATCCAAAAATCACAACGATCCAACGGTCAGATTAAAAATTATAACTCACACAATAAAGCTGTAAGAACACTGATTTGATCTTTTAATACCTCCAATCCGACAAAATACTGATAAAATACCTCAACATTAATTCCTTCATTTATAACCACATAAATAAATCCATCATTTATATCCACATCAAATAAATATTTCATTATCATATAAATCAATAATTAATTATTCACAAATAATATTACAGAATCACAATAATGACAACCAGGCAGTTCCCAGGAAAGAGGGGGCTTTCCGATAAGGATTTCTCCTTACTGGCGCGCAATTAGGTGACCAAACCTCTCCTTGACAGAACTTTCTAGACATTGCCAATAATGCTATCTAATAATATTATTCAAATAATATGAATTATTGATCCGATAATGGAAAAATCTTGTGTGCGATGACAATTATTGAAACAACAATAATATAAAATATCAACGCAACAATTATTGAATCAATAAAATAAAATATTGAACAATAATTACTGTAACAATTATTGAGTAGTGCCTTCTTACGTAAGAATCAATAATTCAAAAATACTGTGCAATCTGGTATCTTCTTGTACTGTGCACAGCGTATTATTTTTATTTTAACCACTACGGGTATTCAACGATGTTAACGGTAACAACTTTACGCTCAGTTATTTATAAAAACTCAAACTTGTCGTTTTCTTCATCCGACAGTTATTACATTATGGGGCCCACAAATGTTATAGCTGTCGTCGTATAAATATTCCCACGAAAAGAATATTCCACGACTAAACGAATATTCTCAAACAACAATGAATATTTTATAACCACTTGCGTATTTTGAAAAAAATCATATATATCACCCTTAACTTTAACTTTTATCAATTTAACCATTTACTGAATAATAATTATAAGATAAATTAAATACTTTTATTTCATAAAATTCGGGGTCTTACAATCTCCCCTCCTTATGAAATTTCGTCCCCAAAATTTACGTACCTGATAATTCAAAGAGTTGAGAATACCTTGCTTTCATTTCAAATTCCATCTTCCCTGTCATCATGATTTCTCCATTGCTCATCTCCTGTATTTCAAATATCATTCTAGAATACAGCTTCAACACAAGGGTTAATTAAATAAATTAACATATCACATAATATCCCGATATTATGACTGACCAACAAATAAGCTTAGGTAGGACACACTAGCGAAGGATTTACTCATCTCTCCCCTCCTAGTTCTATTCCCCGATCTCCGCCAGAGATCATATCCCTAAACTCTGATACCAAATGTGACAACCCCAAAATAGGACCATTCCATCCAACCTATTCTGAGTCACCAAATACATGGTACAGAAAAAACTACAACTTTATTACAACAATTGTCGTGCAAAATACGACAACACATATGTTGTGAGTTTTGATACAAATATATATACCAACTGTGACTCTTGACACCAACTTTGGTAGTATGTCTCAATGACACCTTACATAAAGGTACAGTCAAAAACTGTTTTAGAAATTAAAATCTTTGGGAAGTGCTCAAGGAAACCTTCGTACATAGGAGGCCATGAATCTAAGTTATGATAGATATCATATGTCCAGAGAATTATCCTTGGTTGATCCAATTGACCCCAAAGAAAAACGAGAAGATTACTATCATATTCCTTCTAATGGTGAGTCTTTTCTTGACATATAACTATCTCCACTGTCTCTCAATTTGAAGTTATATTTCAAATAAACTCTAAGATCATATAGGTAGTGCTCAGTAGATATACTCGGCAAATGGATGTGCACAACCACATCTTATGATGACACGAGGTTGTATGTCATTAGACATCTTGTATGATAATGACAAAACACCCTTCCAATGTTGGGTTCGCCTCACCCTATTTGATTCACCAAATATAACTACTAGATGATGACCACACACACTTTTCTATACCGCTTATTTGGGAGAACCTCCACAGATAGAGACCACCGTTCTATTTCTCCGTTACCCTCGCTCGACCCAGCTACACTCTTATTACCTGAAAGGAATTGTGAAGCAAAAGGGTGAGCACAACTAGCTCAGTAAAAAATATCATGACTAAAGATAATTAAATTATCAATAGCCTTTATCAGTAATAAATCAGAGGTTTAGATCATATGATAGATGATAAAACTTTTCAACCATAGTTGCAGCGGAACGAGCAATCCATTAGAAGAGTCAAATAGACCATAAAATCTATTATCTTCTCCATTTTAAAAGTCCACCAACAATATTTATATATCCCTGTAACATCAATCAACAATTCCTGTCCACAATCACATGTATAATTCATAATCGTAATTGTAGTTCTAAATTCCTTTTCTCATCCAGGACAAAGATAATTTTCATCACCTGAAACATCAAAGATCATGGTTATACCAAATCACAATTCATGTTCATAATCATACTAATAAATTTATCTTTGCACTACGGGCCAAAGATATTCATCAACAAGTCATCTTTGCACTACAGGCCAATGAAATTCAACAACAGGTCATCTTTGCATTAATAGCCAAAGATATTCATAAACAAATCATCTTTGCACTACAGGCCAAAGATATTCAACAACAAGTCATCTTTGTATTACGAGTCAAAGATATTCATCAATAATTCATCTTTGTACTACAGGCTAAAGATATTCCTTAACAGTTTATATTTGCACTACAGGCCAAATATATTCATCAATAGTTCATATTTGCACTACAGGCCAAATATATTTATATCTTAAAGAAATATATAATCATTTCAGAAGTTATATAAACAATAATTATAACCATGTTGATCAATTCATCTTTACACTTAAGCTAAAGATATTCAATTATAAATTCAATGGTCATGATCATACCAGTTAACAATTCATCTTTGCACTACAGGCCAAAGATATTCCTCAGTCACGATCATACCAATAATTTACCCATCTTCACACTCAAGTGAAAGAGAAATTCAACATCAGGGTTATAAAAATGTTATATATGATAATAAAAATAATATGATTAAAACACGGATTTAATTCCAAGAGTAAGATTCATAAATCAACGATAATTTGATCAGAAAAAGAAACCAATTTTTGTCTCGAATAGTAACTCATGAATAGTAACTCGTGAATAGTAACTCATAAATAGTAACTCTTGAATAGTAACTCATGAATAGTAACTCGTGAATAGTACTCCGCATTCGTACATAGTACCGTATACATAAATAATGTCATATACGTAAATAGTTCCATATACGTGAATAGTGCCGTATACGTGAATAGTGCCGTATACATAAATAGTAATCCCGACTCAAAAAGGTAGAAATTCCTCAATAAGATCCATACCAATATCTCAGTATAATGATATTGAAAGAATAACATCATTATGAAGAATATAACATCCCTTACTATCCCTTACCTCAAAAGAGTAAAGACTTACATTTGGATATCGGATATGACGACAAGAAACTTGCAGACGATGAATAGCAACTCATCAAGTATCTAAATACTCACAAAATACACTCGATAATATAGAGAGAAAAAGAGAGAAAATTTATGAATTCTGGTGTGATTTTCAATTCTAACTTAGCCCTCTATTTATAGGAAAATGTTAGCACGCCAAAGCAGACTTGACCTGCTACCTGATGGCTTTACCTGCTACTATTCCACCCACCAAAAATCAACCATCTTCCCCAAAAACCAAAAGTGGGGCCCACCCATTTCTAGAATTTTCTACCAAAATCATTTATAAACCTAATTTCCGAATCAGTCACCTCTTAAAATTCATAACAAATCATTCGTTCCTTTTTAACGGTTCAAAATTTGTGAACATATACTAAACTTATATATGTATAACATATCCAAAAATCACAACGATCCAACGGTCAGATTAAAAATTATAACTCACACAATAAAGTTGTAAGAACACTGATTTGGTCTTTTAATACCTCTAATCCGACAAAATACTGATAAAACACCTCGACATTAACTCTTTCATTTATAACCACATAAATAAATCCATCATTTATATCCACATCAAATAAATATTTCCTTATCATATAAATCAATAATTAATTATTCACAAATAATATTACAGAATCCCATTTATGACAAACAGGCCGTTTCCAAGAAAGAGGGGGCTTTCCGATAAGGATTTCTCCTTACTGGCGCGCAATTAAGTGACCAAACCTCTCCTTGACAGAACTTTCAAGACATTGCCAATAATGCTATCTAATAATATTATTCAAATAATATGAATTATTGATCCGATAATGGAAAATAATTTGTGCGATGGACAATTATTGAAATAAAAATAATATAAAATATCAACGCAAAGAATTATTGAACCAATAAAATAAAATATTGAATAATAAATTATCGTAACAATTATTGAGTAGTGCCTTCTTACGTAAGAATCAATAATTCAAAAATACTATATGCAATACTGGTATATGCTTCGCTTGAACGATGCGTATTCATCGTATTTTAACCACATTGGGTATTCCAACAGTGTTAACGGTAACAACTACGCCGTTATTTATAAAAACTCAAACTTGTTATTTTCTTCATCCGACCGTTATTCTGTTATGGGGCCCACAAATGGTTACGCCGTCGTACAAATATTCCCTGACAGAAAGAATATTCCACGACTAAACTAATATTCTTCGACAACAATGAATATTTTATAACCACTTGCGTATTTTAAAAAAAAATCATATATCACCCTTAACTTTAACTTTTATCAATTTAACCATTTACTAAATAGTAATTATAAGAAAAATTGAATACTTTTATTTCATAAAATTCGGGGTCTTACATTAATTGTTACATTCTCAAAGTTTATTTTATTAAGCACATATTGCATCTTATATTTTAAAACGTGATACTTTACATTAGACCTGATAATATAAGTCTTAACCCACATTAAAAATAGCTAATGTGGTTTTAGTTCTCGAATGAAACCATAACTAAATTTTGTAAACCAAAACTAATCCATAACTATATTTTGTCAGACTTGCTTTAGATTTCCCACTTTTAGCAAACTAACACATAATACCCTCTGCTCTAAAATTCGTTAACTGGACTGACGGGCAGGGCTGGTTTTTTTGACTTGTGTTGACTTTAAGCTAATTACAAACTAATATATTTTAATTTTATAAAAAATAAATTTACCAACTAAATGAATATTTATTCTATTAATTCATTTTTATCGACAAAATTTAACAATTAAATAAATATGTATTATGTTAAAATTACTAGTTGGTAAATATAACATAATACATATTTATTTAATTGGTAAATTTTGTCATTAAAAATGGTTTAAAAAAATAAATATTCATTTAGTTGATAAATTTATGTTTTATAAAATTTAAAATATATTACTTGTTAAATTAGTTTATTAAAAGTGGTCAAAGTCAATACAAAGGTCCAAAAACATTAATCTCGTCACTCCGGTTAACGAATTTTAGGCTGAAAGGTGTGTGTCGGTTCGCTAAAAGTGTGGGATGCAAAGTGTCATGTTTTAAAATATAAAATACAATGTGCAAAACATGATAAACTTTAGCTATTCAAAATACATTTAACTCTTGGCCTTAATAATTTAGATACTATGCTCTTTTCCCTTTCTCTCCCTTTTCATGTTTACTTGTTCTCTTGTTCACTTTCTCTCTCATTTCTTTACCTTTAGCTTTAGTAATTGATATGTCCTCTTTTTTTCTCTCTCCCTTTTTCTATTTGCTTTTTCTAATAATTGAGATGTCTTGTTTTTTCACTCTCCCTTTTCCTATTAATTTACTTTTTCTCTCATTTCCTTTCATTTAATTGAGATACTATTTTCCTGTTTACTTTTTCTCTCATTTCTTTTCATTTAGCTTTAATAATTGATCTACCAAGTTCTTTTCCCTTCTCTTGTGGTATCTTTTCCCTTCCCTTTCGTCTGTTTACTTTTTCTCTCATTGTACCTCCACTTTTTTATATTCATAAATTTTATTATCTCTAATTTTATTCTTTTATTATATTAGTTTATTTATTTAATATATTTTATTTTATTTTGTAGAATTTATCATTTTATTGTAATAAAGTCAAAATCTTGGTCACCAAACAATATTTAATACTCCTATTCATAGAAGGAAAAAAACAAGAAGATTTCTAAGGAGGTGAAACAATCTTGGTGTACAAGTTAAAACCAAAGAGAAAAAAGAAAAGTTAATATTGAAGATATATATCTAAAGGAAATTGATGGTAACTAGAAAGTTGAAACCTACAAAGAATATAATTGAAGCCTTATACCTAAAAATATAGGAGTACCAAGATGAGATTAGAGATGTTGTAAGACCCTAACTTTTATGAATAAATATTTAATTTTCTCTAAATATTATTTTGAATAGTAAAGTGTTGATTTGAGATAATGCTATAGTTATGGGTGATATGTGCAAATTTTGTAAAGTAAGCAAGTGGTCATTAAATATTCATTTGGTCGGAGAATATTCTTTTTGTCGGAAAATATCCGTACGACGACACAATCATTAGTGGACCTCACAACGGAATGACTGTCGGATATAAAAAGCGACAAAAATAACGACAAAACTTTTACCGTTAACTGTTAAAATACCGATGATAAAAGAACAGTAATACACGTTGTTGCATAGTAGCACACGGTATTGCACAATATCTCTGATTATTGATGCTTACTGATGAGTATGAAATATGTTATATTTTTATTCTTTAATACTTAATCTTTTGTATTTATTTTATGCCTAAATAAACTCATTATCTTTATATTTTTATTTTAGGTACAATTGAAGAGTTCCATAATTTTGGGAACAACTTGAAGATATATCAAACATTTTTGGATCAAGAGATTAACATCTTAATATTTCAAGCTCGTGGGCCACGGTGTGCTTTTGTTTTTATGTAGCAAACTTGCAATTCTTGACATTTATCCACGTGGGCATCAAATTCACATATTCATGGATTCTAATGGAGGAAGATATGTGGGCCATGGTTCATAATAAGCATATTCAAATTTCTCACAATCTGATTCATGGAGGAGCTACGCACGGAGTCCAAAGTAACATTATGGCAAATTCATATTCAGCATATATGTAAGTTCAAGTGGGCCAGGGATTTATTTAATTAGCAGCCATGGTTTTTAGCAGCTTGCAAAGGAATAATGAAACAAATATCAGCAAAACAGATCCATGCAAATCACTTGGTCATGCGAAAATCCGAACGCAGAAAGGAGTTTAACCACACGGCAAATTATGGAATTTAATTCCAATTTCAAATCTGATTTTTGGATTCTAGAAAATAAGTTTTTACAATCTTATTGTAATTAGGATTTCGTTTAGACTAAGATTTATTTCTAAATTGAATTCTATTTCTTTATAAAAATTAGGGTAATTTGTAATTCCTTTTAGGATTTGGATATCTACTTCCTATAGGATTTAGGACTTTGTCTAGCACTATAAATAGAGGATGCTAGTCAGAGTTTTATTCATTCAATTATCAACTATCATCTATTGGAGTGCAGACTCAAGAGCATGTCAGGCTAGTTCTTTTTATTCAGTTCTAAAGGGAGGTGAATCCTTGTTACAAGTAATTGATTAATTGAGTATTATTATTTATTTCTTCTTGTGTGAAATTTCTTCTGATAATCTGTTTTCATTGATTGCATGCTAATTGATTTAATTAATTTAATATAGCCAATTGAATTAGTTTGATCGTTATCATATGCTAGATTAAGATTAGTATTACGTGTAATTGATATCTGTCTTCATCATAAGTAGTAACTTGGTAATAATAATTGTGGACAAGCTTTTGTTTATTACTAAGATTATCAGAAAACAAGTTAAACAAATCGAGCTTATGTGTTTGTTGCTTGGATTAGCCTAATTTTCTATTTCTTAATGCTTCTATCATTAAATCTAGAGAGCTTGTTCTAGGTTGTGTGTTAGTTAGAATCTGGTGGAGAGCTTATTTCATACAGTGATAATCTACGAAGAATTTCCGATAGCAGAGCTTATTGTTATCTAGGGCTAATATTTTTATTGAAGGAAAAATAATAATAACTTGATTAATTGATTATTGTACTTGGTGAAACTGAACTGCAGAACTGAAGTTTTTACATATTTGGTTAATTTCATCATTAATTCTTATTCTCGTAGTTTAAAAATAATTTTCAAAAAACCCCCATCTTTATTTTATGTTGAAATAGTAGAATAATTCTAAAACAACTTTACTCTCTGTGGGATCGATCCTTACTTGCTACTGTGCTAATTATTATAAATTGTGAAGTAAAAGTGAGGTTAATTTAGAATATCAAACGACTCCCCAAATTTTGGCCTTGAATTTGAGGGAGTAATTTGGCGTTTTATTTTTATTCTATTTTTATTATTATTATTATTATTATTATTATTATTATTATTATTTTGTTATTGTTTTATGACTCGATCTTCTCAGGCTACTATATTAGATTTTGATCCAGAGATTGAGAAAACTGCAAGGAGGCTAAGGAAGGAAAAACTTAAAGTTCAACAGTCTTCTGTAGATATAGACGAGGCTTCTGCATCATCACCAGGCCTCAACTTAGCTTTGGAATTATTATCCAACAAATCATCCACCGAATTCGATAAAGAAGAAGAGATGGCGATTCAAAACAACAATAGAACTCTCAGGGAGTTGGCAACTCCTAATTTAAATCAACAACCTTTGTGCATTGAATATCCTAATTTAGATGCTGCATTTGAACTTAAATCGGGACTAATCCATTTACTGCCTACTTTTCGTGGTCTTATAGGTGAGGACCCCTACAAACATCTGAAGGAATTTCATGTGGTGTGCTCCACTATGAAACCACATGGAATCACCGAAGAGCAAATCAAGCTGAGAGCATTCCCATTCTCCCTAGCAGATTTGGCAAAGGATTGGCTGTACTACCTACCCTCAGGTTCAATCCAGTCTTGGAATGACATGAAGTAGTTGTTCTTGGAGAGATACTTTCCAGCCTCAAGAGTAGCAAACATAAGGAAGGAGATCTGTGGGATTAGACAATTCAGTGGGGAGACACTATACGAGTATTGGGAAAGATTCAAAAAGCTTTGTTCCAAATTGTCCCACCGCATCAAATAGATGAACACACACGATCCGATATTTCTACGAAGGGTTAGTACCGATGGATAGAATCATGATCGATGCAGCTAGCGGAGGAGCACTAGTTGACAAAACCCCAGAGGCTGCAAGGACTTTAATTGCAAACATGGCATCAAACTCGCAACAATATGGCACTAGAACAAATCATGCACCAGTAAGGGTAAGCGAGGTAAGCACTTGTGATTATGGTCAAATTTTTTTTGAATTAACTACTATGGTTAGACAATTAGCTACAGGTCAACTGCCAATTGCAAAGGTTTATGGAATATGTCTACAACCAAATCACAATACAGATGAATGCCCAACATTACAAGATGATGAGGCTGTGCAACAAGCTAATGCAATGAGAAATTATCAGTCACAACCACAGAAAAAGTATGATCCGTACTCAAACACATATAACCCAGGATGGAGGGATCATCCAAATCTGAGTTATGGGAGCAAGCAAGCGGCACCACCTGCATTTCCACCTAGGCAGCAGGGCTTCCAACCAAAATGACCTCAATATCAACCAAAACAAGCGGTCCACCTGCACCTCTTTGGAACATCATTGGAGGATATGTTCAAAGCATTCATGGGACAAACACAGCAATTCATAGGACAAACAAAATAATTCATGGGACAAACACAACAGTTCATGAATCAAACACAGCAGTTCCAACAAGAGACAAAAACTTTGGTTCAAGATTTTAGGAACCAAGTAGGACAACTGGCTACAACTGTGGGGATATTGGAATCCAGAGGCTCAGGAAAATTACCATCTCAAACAATAGTCAACCCAAGGGAGAATACAAGTGCCATAACTTTGTGGAATGGAACACAGTTGGATACACCATCAACCCCCGTAGAGTTTGAAGAGGAAGCATCTAAGGAGGAAACATAAAAATCTAAGGTACAACCTAACCCTCCTAATTAGCTTAAAAACATTCCTCTTCCCTTTCCTCCTAGAAATTCTAAAACCTCAAAGAGAGATGAAAAAGAAAAAGAAATTTTGGAAACTTTTAGAAAAGTAGAAGTGAACATCCCTCTCTTTGATGAAATTAAACAAGTGCCACGGTATGCTAAATTTTTAAAAGAATTATGCACTAATAAAAGAAAATTACAAAACGATGAAAGAGTCACAGTTGGAGAAAATGTATCTGCTGTTCTTCAAAGAAAAATGCCTCCTAAATGTAAAGATCCAGGAATGTTCACAATCCCATGCAAAATAGGAAACACCAGATTTGAAAAAGCCATGCTAGATTTAGGAGCTTCAATTAATGTTATGCCTTTATCTGTTTATGCTTCTTTAAATCTAAGCCCTTTGAAAAATACTGATGTGATTATACAATTGGCAGATCGTACTAACACTTACCCCCGAGGGGTAATTGAAGATGTCTTAGTGCAGGTGAACGAACTAATCTTTCCTGCAGATTTTTACATTGTGGATATGGAAGATGATACATCACCAAACCCTTCCCACATCTTGTTAGGAAGACCTTTCCTGAAAACAACAAAAACCATGATCGATGTGCATAATGGGACCTTGACTATGGAGTTTGATGGCGAGAAGATTCAGTTTAACATCTATGACGCCATGAGGTACCCTAGTGATATAGGACAGGTTTTTGCTATCGATGTGAGAGACTCCTTAGTGCATAGAGTTTTTGAACAACTACATAGGGACAGTTTGGAGATTGAAATCACCAATAGTTTGGACATGGACAGGGAAGAAGAGATTGAACAAACCCAGGAATTGAAGGAGAATGTAGCTGCATTACATTCATTGCCAAAATTCTTCAATAAGTCAACAGTATATTCTATTCAATTTCCTGTTTCTCATCAAAAGTTATTACCTTCTGTTGTACAAGCCCCAACTCTAGAATTGAAACAATTACCTGCTCATTTGAAATATGCATATTTGGGGACTAATGACACTTTGCCAGTAATTATTGCTAGTAATCTAACCAATGTACAAGAAGAAAAATTACTGAGAGTCCTAAGGGACCATATTATAGTTTTTGGTTGGACAATAGCGGATATCAAGGGTATTAGTCCTGCCATGTGCATGCATCGGATATTGTTAGAGGATGGAGGTAAGCCTACAAGAGATGCACAAAGGAGATTGAATCCACCTATGATGGAGGTGGTGAAAAAAGAAGTGCTCAAATTACTTGATGCTGGTATCATCTATCCTATCTCTGATAGCCAATGGGTGAGTCCGGTCTGCGTAGTCCCAAAGAAATCCGGAATCACCGTTTGTCAAAACGATGATAATGAGTTGGTGCCCACGGATCTGCAAACAGGTGGAGAGTGTGTATAGATTATAGAAAATTGAATGTTGTAATAAGAAAAGATCACTTTCCTCTCCCTTTTATTGATCAAATATTGGAGAGATTAACTGGGCACACTTATTATTGTTTTTTAGATGGTTTTTCAGGATATAACCAGATTGTGATTGCACCCGAGGACCAAGAGAAGACCACATTCACATGCCCCTTTGGTACTTTTGCCTATCGACGGATGTCTTTTGGACTGTGTAATGCCCTAGGTACTTTTCAACGATGCATGGTAAGCATTTTTTCGGATCTTTTAGAAGAATGCATTGAGGTTTTTATGGATGATTTCACAGTTCATGGTGATTCTTTGGATGCATTCTTAGATAATTTAAATCGTGTTCTAGATAGATGCATGGAAACCAATCTTATTTTAAATTGGGAAAAATGTCATTTCATGGTAGAACAGGGAATAATACTTGGTCATGTTGTGTCATCTAAAGGTCTTGAAGTTGATAAAGCTAAGATAAATGTTATATTTGCTTTGCCTTACCCCGTCAGCGTGCGGGAGATTCGTTTTTTTCTTGGTCATGCAGGATTTTATCGAAGATTTATCAAGGATTTCTCGAAGATTGCATTACCCTTATGTAAGTTACTGCAAAAAGATGTGGGCTTTCAGTTTGATGATGAATGCAAGGAGGCTTTTGACACTTTAAAGAAATTATTAACTTCTGCTCTTATCATTCAACCGCCAAATTGGAAGTTGCCATTTGAGATCATGTGTGTATGAAAAACAACTATGCACGATTGAAATTTTTTTGGACAAAAGGATTGACAAAGCCGTTCATGCCATATACTATTCTTCGAGGACTTTGAATGAGGCTCAGATAAACTATTCCACAACTGAAAAAGAACTTTTATCTGTGGTTTTTGCTTTAGATAAATTTTGATCATATTTTCTTGGTACTAAAATTATAGTTTATTCTGACCATGCTGCTCTCAGGTATTTGCTCACCAAGAAGGATTCTAAACCAAGGATTATTCGATGGATTCTGCTCCTACAAGAATTCGACTTAGAGATCAAGGATAAGAAAGGTGTGGACAACTTAGTAGAGGATCACTTGAGTAGGCTACTGAGAGACGAGGAGGAGCTACCGTTACATGATTCTTTCCCGGATGAGCAGTTACTTTCCATCCATCTTTGAGATTCCTGGTATGCGAATCTGGTGAATTATTTGGTAAGTGCATATTTTCCTAAAGAATTTTCCAAATCCCAAAAGGAAAAGTTAAAAAGTGATGCTAAACACTATGTTTGGGATGATCCATACTTATGGAAATTTTGTCTTTGACGGATAGTTAGGCGATGTGTGCTAAACGGTGAATTTCAATCTATTCTTTCCTTTTGTCATTCTTATGCTTGTGTGGAGGACATTTTGGTTCCAAAAAGAACTGCTAACAAAGTTTTGGAAAGTGGTTTTATTGGCCATCGCTTTTAAAGATTCCTATCATGTTGTAAAACATGTGTTAATTGCCAAAGGGCGGAAATATTTCTTAATGAAATCAAATGCCCCAAACTCCTATATTAGTTGTTGAGATTTTTGATGTTTGGGGTATAGATTTTATGGACCTTTCCTTCATCCTTTGGGAATTTATATATTCTTTTAATTATTGATTATGTCTCAAAATGGGTGGAAGCTAAAGCCACTAGGGTAGTGATTCTAAAGTTGTTCTGATTTTGTTAGGACTAACATATATTTTGTCGGGTTTGAACACCACGAGCCATCATTAGTGATCATGAACCCACTTTTGCAACGTGGTGTTAGCGGCTTTGTTCAAGAAATACAATGTTATACACAAGGTTTCTACATCCTACCATCCGCAGAGTAATGGTCAAGCTGAGGTGTTTAATCGAGAGATTAAATCCATTTTGGAGAAGGTAGTCAACTCGAGTAGAAAGGATTGGAGTCTAAGATTAGATGATGCACTTTGGGCCTAAAGAACTGCATACAAAACACCTATTGGGATGTCACCATACAGGATTGTGTTTAGAAAACCATGCCACTTACCTGTTGAGTTAGAGCATAGGGCTTTTTGGGCAATCAAGCAGTGCAACATGAGTTTGGAGGCAGCTGGAGTACAAAAGAAAGGGCCGTTACAAGAGTTGGAAGAATTAAGGAATGAAGCCTATGAAAGTTCAAAGATTTACAAGGAAAAGACCAAAGCTTTTCATGATAAGCAGATTGTGCGGAAAACTTTTATTGTGGGATAAAAAGTTTTGTTATATCATTCTCGGCTTAAGTTATTTCAAGGTAAATTGAGATCTAGATGGGTTGGTCCTTTTGTTATCACTAATGTGTTTCCTCATGGTGCAGTTGAGATTCAAAGTCCTAGTACAAACAAGATCCTTAAGATGAATGGACATAGATTAAAGCCTTTCTAAGAGGGGATCAGGTGGAAAATATTGAGATGGTGGAGCTTGACAATCCGATCTATGAAAGCTGAGAAGAGAGGCATGACGTCGAGCTAAAGACGTTAAACACGGGCAGCTGCTTGGGAGGCAACCCAAGATCTCAGATTTGATTTTTCTATCCCTTTACTTTTTAGTTTTTATTATTATTATTGCATGTTCGCTAGTAGTATTTTCTTCGTTGCATGATTTTCTTACATTGGGGACAATGTAAGGTTTGAGTGTTGCGGGAGATTTAGGTTTTATTTAATGTAGGAATAATAATCAAATTTTGATGGGAAGTTGAAAAAAAAAATTGAAAAAAAAAAACTGAAAACTTGGGTTCCATGATTCTATTTGCCTATGTGTTCGAAGGTTAAAGTCAAAGATTGAAAATTGATGCTAAAATTCAGAATCTGTTTGATGCTTAATTTGTTAATGAATGATGACAACTAAGCCATGATCCATAGTAATTGATTTAAATTGAATTTGTGATACATGAGAGCTTGAATATGAGAAACATGTTTATTTGGCTAAGTTATTTGTGGAGTTGTCTATGTGCACTGATTTCATGACTTAGAACTATTTAACTTGCTTATGTCGTTGCAGAACCATGTGAAAAAATGACGAATGAAAAAAAAAGAAAAAAAAAAGAAGAAAAAAAATTTAAAAATCTGCTTTAATGTCCATTGCGCGAAATAACTAGGTATCTAAGCCTCGAGAAGCATCGGTATTCATGCTGAAAAGTGTGATGGATAAAAGCAGCTTGACTAGTCGACTTTTGTGGCCTTTGTTACATGAATAAGTAATCCCTTAGGGGTGTCTCTACATCTAGTGCCCTAAGATCATCTAGTTTGGGAGTCGTTGGTGGAAAGTTCGCTAATGGGTAACTCTGAAAAGCCTAAGAAAAGGAGACATTGCACATGTCAAGAAAAAAAAATATACGAAAAAAGGAAAAGAAGCATGAAAATACATTCATCTGTGCTAAAAAGAAGGTTCTATGAAAAAAATTAAAAAGCAAGAAAAATTTGTTCTGGGTTGTGAGTCAGTGTGCACGATTTTTTTTGCTCCATGGTAACTAAGTTGAGTAAGTATGTAGATTTTGGAAAAGTTTCTTATGTGGCGACAATTTGGTTTAATGAAATTCATTGGTGAAATGGTAAGGTTGGAAATTGTGAGTTGATTGATAAGGCGTTGATTAGATTTCTACAAATTTAGTGTTGATAGTCATGATTTGTATCTTGAAATCTTTTGACACTATGGTTGAATAGAATTTTTCTGGAAATCAAATTTTTGGTTTACACGAGGACGTGTAAAAAGATAAGTGTGGGGGAATTTGATGAGTATGAAATATGTTATATTTTTATTCTTTAATACTTAATCTTTTGTATTTATTTTATGCCTAAATAAACTCATTATCTTTATATTTTTATTTTAGGTATAATTGAAGAGTTCCATAATTTTGGGAACAACTTGAAGACATATAGAACATTTTTGGATCAAGAGATTAACATCTTAATATTTCAAGCTCGTGGGCCACGGTGTGCTTTTGTTATCATGTAGCAAACTTGCAATTCTTGACATTTATCCACGTGGGCATCAAATTCACATATTCTTGGATTCTAATGGAGGAAGATATGTGGGCCATGGTTCATAATAAGCATATTCAAATTTCTCACAATCTGATTCATGGAGGAGCAATGCACGGAGTCCAAAGTAACATTATGGCTAATTCATATTCAGCATATATGTAAGTTCAAGTGGGCCAGGGATTTATTTAATTAGCAGCCACGGTTTTTAGCAGCTTGCAAAGGAATAATGAAACAAATATCAGCAAAAGAGATCCATGCAAATCACTTGGTCATGCAGAAATCCGAACACAGAAAGGAGTTTAACCACACGGCAAATTGTGGAATTTAATTCCAATTTCAAATCTGATTTTTGGATTCTAGAAAATAAGTTTTTACAATCTTATTGTAATTAGGATTTCTTTTAGACTAAGATTTATTTCTAAATTGAATTCTATTTCTTTATGGAAATTAGGGTAATTTGTAATTCCTTTTAGGATTTGGATTTCTACTTCCTATAGGATTTAGGACTTTGTCTAACACTATAAATAGAGGATGCTAGTCAGAGTTTTATTCATTCAATTATCAACTATCATCTATTGGAGTGCAGACTCAAGAGCAGCATGTCGAATAGTTCTTTTTATTCAGTTCTAAAGGGAGGTGAATCCTTGTTACAAGTAATTGATTAATTGAGTATTATTATTTATTTCTTCTTGTGTGAAATTTCTTCTGATAATCTCTTTTCATTGATTGCATGCTAATTGATTTAATTAATTTAATATGGCCAATTGAATTAGCTTGATCGTTATCATATGCTAGATTAAGATTGGTATTACGTGTAATTGATATCTGTCTTCATCATAAGTAGTAACTTGGTAATAATAATTGTGGACAAGCTTTTGTTTATTACTAAGATTATCAGAAAACAAGTTAAACAAATCGAGCTTATGTGTTTGTTACTTGGATTAGCCTAATTTTCTATTTCTTAATGCTTCTATCATATTAAATCTAGAGAGCTTGTTCTAGGTTGTATGTTAGTTAGAATCTGGTAGAGAGCTTGTTTCATACAGTGATAATCTATGGAGAATTTCGGATAGCAGAGCTTATTGTTATCTAGGGCTAATAATTTCATTGAAGGAAAAATAATAATAACTTGATTAATTGATTATTGTACTTGGTGAAACTGAACTGCAGAACTGAAGTTTTTACATATTTGGTTAATTTTATCATTAATTCTTGTTCTCTTAGTTTAAAAATAATTTTTAAAAACCCCCATCTTTATTTTATGTTGAAATTGTAGAATAATTCTAAAACAACTTTACTCTCTGTGGGATCGATCCTTACTTGCTACTGTGCTAATTATTATAAATTGTGAAGTGAAAGTGAGGTTAATTTAGGAGTATCAACGACATCTCCCACTTACGTAAGAAGTCACTCAATTTTGTTCAATAATTGCTACAGTTGTTGTTGCATAGTATCTCATATTATTGATTCAATTATTATCACAGTATCCTCTGCACAATATTTTATATTATTAAATCAATAATTGAGACGACGCATTTATTAATATTATTATTTGCATTATTGACAATGTCTAGAAAGTTCTGTCGAGGAAAGTGGTTAGGTTATTTAATTGCACGTCAATAAGGAGAAATCCTTATTGGAAAGCCCCATCTTTTCTGGGAACGATCTGATTGTCAATATTGTGAGTTATAATATTAATGATGAATACTTATTGAAAGATTAAAAATGTGTTTATTGAAGATAAGTGAATTGTGGTACTTATTTATTCAATTTTTGATGTTGTTTTGTCTGGTTCAAAAATACCGCCTATCCTAGCGAGTTTTATGGACCCACTGGACCAGAAGCTTCCCAAGCTCAAGCATTTACTTTTCTGGTTAGAGACCAACGCCTTGGGGCTAACGTGGGATCCGCTCAAGGACCTACTGGTTTAGGTAAATATTTAATGCGCCCCGACCAGAAGGAGAAGTCATTTTTGGAGGAGAAACTATGCGTTTTTGGGATCTGCGTGCCCCTTGGTTAGAACCTCTAAGGGGTCCAAATGGGTTGGACTTGAGTAGGCTTTTAAGCACATGTTGTAAACTACAAGAATTCTTATTCAAATTATGACTCCGAATATTAACTATTCGGATTGGCTGACCAATATAAAACAAATATTCATTGAGGAGAGGTATGATATAAGTAGACCAACTGGGAATTTTAGGAAAAAGATCTTTTAGTTCTCTTTCCTTTTTTTATTTTACAATTCTAAATAGAGGGGTTTGTCATGAGGCGTTTGTTGTAAGTTTGGCTTATTATTCCAAGGGGAGATGTGCTAATTTTTCAGACCGTCGGTTGAGGTTTTAATAGTAAATCAATATGGACTGTCGGTTGATGTTTTAATAGTAAATCAATATGGACTGTCGGTTAATGTTTTAATAGTAAATCAATACGGACTTTCCGTTTTAATAGTAAATCAATCTAGACCATTCGTGAATCAATTACTATTTAGTTCATTCTCCTATAAATAGAAGCTCATTTCTTCATTCTTTCTTACGAATTCACTAAAACTATAGAGAGAAAGAAGAATAGTATTTTTCTACTTCACTATTGCAATATCCAATCTCCTAATAAAGTAAGGGATATTATTTTTCGTATTCATTCTTTATTAATCTGCGGGAGTAACATGTCTACGTGGATTACCGTATGCATGGTGAATAACCCTTCGTATTCATTCTTTATTAATCTGCTGGAGTAACCTGTCTACGCGGATTACTGCATTCATGGTGAATAACCCTTCATCCTGGAAAAGATTATGATCATACTATTCAATACCATCCTAGAAAAGCGAACGTGGTAGCTGACGCATTGAGTAGAAGATCATATGCGGGTAGGAGTACGATATTTTCAACGCAAATGCCCATTTTGTATGACTTGCAAAGGATGGAGATAGAGATAAATACTCCAGGGACCCACGTGATGATGACAAATATACTAGTAGAACCAACTTTAATCCATAAAGTTAAAGTTGCTCAAACTACAGACCTAGAGCTGATGCGTATGAAGAAGAAAGTGCACGAAGGTGTTATTCGAGAAGCAAAAATCAATGAAGAAGGAATACTTAGGGTCAACTCCAGACTTTGTGTTCCTAACGACTCTGATTTGAAGTATAAGATCATGATGGAGGCACACAACACACCATTTGCAATCCATCTTGGGAGTACCAAAATGTATCATGATCTTTAACATACATTTTGGTGGAGCAATATGAAAAGAGAGATCGCGGAGTTTATCTCAAGGTGTCTGACTTGTCAACGAGATAAGGCGGAGAATCAACTGTCAAAAGGTCCATTACAACCACTTGAAATTCCAGAATGGAAGTGGAAGCACATAACCATAGATTTTGTTATCGGTCTTCCCAAGGTTTCTCAAGGCATAGATGCAATTTGGGTCATTGTTGATAGATTGACCAAGTCTGCTCATTTCTTACCTATACGAGAAATTTATTCACTTGAACGTCTTGCTCATATGTACATAAATGAGATTGTAAGACTGCATGGTATGCCAGTATCCATAGTTTCTAATCGAGACCTAAGATTCACTTCACGGTTTTAGGTTAGTTTGCAGAAAGCTATGGGCACGAATTTGCGATTCATTTTGGCATACCATCCTCAGACGGACGGGCAATTGGAGTGGACTATTCAAACTCTGGAGGATCTGTTAAGACTCTGTGTCCTTGACTTCAAAGGAAGTTGGGACAAGTTCTTGCCATTATTGGAATTCTCTTACAACAACAGTTGTCAAGCAAGTATCGACATGGCTCCATTCGAGGTGTTGTATGGACGCAAGTGTCATTTTCCAGTATGTTGGGTCGAGGTGGGTGAAGCAACGTTGTTGGGACCGAAATTGGTACGTATAACTATGGAAAAGATTCAAATGATCCGACAACGTATAAAGACCTCACAAGATCGACAAAAGAGTTATGCTGATCTTCATCGAAAGGACGTGAAATTCAATGTTGGAGAACAAGTGTTGTTACGTGTTGCTCCATGGAAAGGAGTTACAAGATTTGGAAAGAGAGAAAAGCTCAATCCTCGATTCATTGGCCCATTTGAAATCCTCAATCAAGTAGGAACTGTGGCTTATAGACTCGCTTTACCGCCAAGTATGTCTCATGTTCATAACATTTTTTACATATCTATGTTACGTAAATATGTGGAAGACCCGAACCACATTATTGAGTTAGAACCAGATGAGATAGCAGAAGATTTAACATACAAAGAGGTACTTGTTAAAATCTTGGATAAGAAGGAATATATTCTACGCTCCAAGGTTATTCCTCAAGTCAAAGTTTTGTGGAGAAACCACGATGTTGAGGAAATGACCTGGGAGTTAGAGTCTGAAATAAAATCAAGGTATCCTCACCTCTTTGACATACCAGGTATGTACCCTAATTTTGAGGACGAAATTTCATAAGAAGGGGAGGTTGTAAGACCTCAACATTCATAAATAAAGATTAATTTTTCTCTAAATATTATTTTTGAATATTATGGTGTGGATTTGATATAATGTTATAGTTATAGATAATATTTATAAATTTTGCAAAGTAAGCAAGTTGTCATAAAATATTCGATTGGTTGGGGAATATTCGTTTTATTAGGGAATATTCGTACGATGGCACAATCAATTATGGACCCCACAACGGAATTATTGTCGGAGTTAGAAAACGACAGAAATATCTTTTTTATAAAAATAACAACGAAAGTTTTGCCGTTAACTGTTGAAATACCCGTTGATAAAAAGTACAGTAATACGCGTGGTTGCACAGTAGCACACGGTATTGCACATTATTTTTGGATTATCGATTCTTACGTAAGAAGCCACTCAGTTTCATTCAATAATTACCATAGTAATTGTTGCACAATTTCTTATATTATTGATTCAATTATTGTCACATTTTCATCTGTACAATATTTTACATTATTAAATCAATAATTGTCGCGACACAATTATTCATATTATTAGTTAGCATTATTGATAATGTCTAGAAAATTCTATCGCGGAAAGGGATTTGGTCATCTAATTGCGTGCCAATAAGGATAAATCCTTATCGGAAAGCCCCCTCTTTCCTGGGAATGATCTGGTTGTTGATATTGTGAGCTTATAATATTAATTCTTATGTGGTGGATATTGGTTCAATTTTTATTTAAATGAAGGAATTTTTAGCATGAAATAATTGTTGAAAGTTTGACATATTTTTTGTGGAATTACAATTATTTCTCCGATAAAATATTTATTCAAATATATTATTATAATATTTTATAATTGTTTAAATAATAATATTATTTTATATATGAGCATGTGATTAAAGGGAGGAGGTTAGCAAATTGAGTTTGAGTTCTTCTTGCGTCTGCTTTTCAATTCTCCTACAAACCATCTTTGCAAATTTCTTCCAAATGTGGGCCCTCAAAATGAGCAATTCATTTTTCAAACTTTACCTGCAAAGCCATATTTCAAAGGGTGGCCACCACCCATATGGAAAAATGAGAAAAGTTTGGCAAAGGTTTGGCAGGAAAGAAGTTTGGCAGGTTTCTTATTTCCTTCGTTCGAATTTCATTATAAATAGGGGGTTAACCTTCATTCCTCAACACACCATTTCATAAATTCTTATTCTATAGTATTGTGAGTATTTTTCTTGAGTATAAGGATACTTTGAGTGTAGCTTTTTCTGCAAGATTTTCTCAGAATAATATCCGATATTCCAGTTAAATCCAGTTTCTACTAAGGTAAATGATATTATTTTATTTCAATACTCATAAGAAATATTATTTTCTTTCATACTCCATTGTATGAAAGGGATATTATTTCATTTTATATTCCTAAATTTAAACTTATTATGGTAAGTATTACTTCTATAATTCCTGAAATTAGTAGAATATCCTTGATATTTGCGCTTCATCCAGTATCTTTTCATGAAAATTTTATTCTGAGCATTCTTGATAAGTTTTAACCTTTTCATGCCGGAGTACTATTCACGACGTACTATTCTCGAAGTACTATTCATGGGGTACTATTCACCCGAGATATTATTCATGAATTTTACTCCACAAAGCAGTATCATGTTGACAATTTGGACATTATTGAATTCTAGATAAATTAAATTATAAATCTTTAGAATTTATCCTTTGCTTGCATTTAATTAAATTCTTATATCATTATCATCATCCTCATGTTTATATTGTTATAAAAGTCATCTTTGGCCTGTAGTGCATAGATAGACTGTTGATTGGTATGATTATGACCAGGGATCATTCAGTAAAATAATGACCCGTAATGTTACAAATGATGTGGTAAAAATCTTCATTGGCCCATAGTGCATTGATGGACAGTTGTTGGCATGATCATGACCATTGGTGATAATAATGAATATCCTTGGCCCGTAGTGCGTGGATAATTCAGTGATGTGGATTATTTATTGAGCTAAGTCTCAGCAATAAAATTGGTGATAAACTTTTAAATCATTGAAGATAGTAGATATCATACTCTACTTGACTCTTCTAATGGATTGTTTGTTCCGCTGCATTTAAATTTGGTGTCTATTATATTCTATCAGTTTAACACTGTTGAAGGCTAACGATAATTTATTCTGTATTATCTTAGTCATAATATTCTTTACTGGGCTAGTTGAGCTCACCCTTTGCTTTCATTGTTCTCTTCAAGAAATGAGAATATAGCTAGGACTAGTCGGGGAATGGAGTGACGGTCCAGATGGTTGTTTTAGTAGTCCTCACTATTCTATGAAATAATGTGATAATAATTGTAATAAGATTGAATTTGAGTTTGGATATTGTCTAAAAGACAATATTCGTGTTAAAACTCTCAGCATATGTTTTGTCGTATTACATTACAGTTGTATTAATTAAGTTGTATTTGAATTTTGTACCATGTATTTGCGACTTAGAATGCGTGATGTATACCTATTTTGGGGGCGTCACAGTAAGTATTACTTCTATAATCCCTGAAATTAGTAGAATATCCTTGAGCTTTGCGCTTCGTCTAGTATCGTTTCATTGGAATAGTGGTCTAAACTTTCTTACTAAATTTCAATATTTTCAATCAGGGTACTATTCACAGGGTACTATTTACTCGGATACTATTCACGGGATACTATTCACTCGGGTACCATTCACTCGGGGTACTATTCACGACAAAATTGGTTTCTTTTCTGTCCAAATTATTTTTGATATATGAATATCATAATTGAATTTTACTCCATAATTAATTATCATGTTGAAAATTTGGACATTATTGAACTCTGGATAAATTAAATTATAAATCTCTAATATTTATCCTTGATCTCACTTGATTGATTCCTTATATCATTGTCATCATCCTCATGATTTTATTGTGGTAAAAGTTATCTTTGGCCCGTGGTGCATAGATGGACTGTTGATAGGTATGATTATGACCAGGAATTGTGTATCGGTATAATCATTACATGTAATGTTACAGACAAATATTGTGGTAAAAGTCCTATTTGGCCCGTAGTGCATAGATGGATAGTTGTTTGGCATGATCATGACCACTGGTGATACAAACGAATATCCTTGGCCTGTAGTGCATGGATAATTCGTTGATTTGAAATATTTATTGATTGGTGTTACAGGGATAAAATATTGATGATGAACTTTTAAATTATAGAAGATAGTAGACATCATGCTCTACTTGACTCTTCTAATGGATTGCTATTTTCGCTGTAGTTATTGATCTAAAACTTGTGTTCTATTGTATTTTATCAGATTTTTTCCTGTTGAGGACTAAGGATAATTTGTTCTACATTATCTTAGTCATAATATTATTTACTGGACTTGTTGAGCTCACCCTTTTCCTTGTGGTTCTATTGTTCTTCTCAGGAGGCGAGAATGTAGTTGGGACTAGTTGGGGAGTGGAGTAATGGTCCAAGTTGGTTATTTTAGTAATCCTCACTATTTTGTAAAATAGTGTGACAATAATTGTAATGAGAATTTTATTTGAGTTTGGATATTGTCTACGAGACAATATTTTTATTAAAGCTCACAGCGTATGTTTTGTCGTATTTTACACGACAATTAATAGTTGTATAAATGAAATTTGTATTTGAATTCTGTATCATGTATTTAGCGACTCAGAATGGGTTATGTGGACCTATTTTGGGGGCGTCACAGTTGGTATCAGAGCTTAGGGATATGATCTCTGACGGAGATCTGAAATGGAAGAACTGGAAAATTAAGTTCAAAGGCACATGAGTTGTTGTCAAAATAAGATGCAAAAAAGTGGTGCAAATCTTTCTTCAGTGACATGTGCAAGTGTGATATCACCACCACCAACTTGTCAGAAACATTGATAGTTGATGCAAGATAAAAGCCTATAATTAAGATGCTTGAGGATATGAGAGAACATATTATGGAGAGATTGGTAAGAAATAAGATAATGATACTAAGAAGTGATGATGTACGGCCTCCTAAAATTAGGAAAAAATTAGAGGATGCAAAGAATTATAGTTTCTTGTATGAAGCTAAGTGGGATGGTTTTGAGGGGTATGAAGTGAAAAGGTAGGACAGTAAGTTTGGTGAACAAGACTTGTGCTTGCAGAGCTTGGGATCTTGATGGTATCACTTGTAGACATGCAGTTGCTGCCATTTATGAGCAAAGGGGGGAACCAGAGGAATATGTCTCTCCAATGCTTAAGAGAGATGCTTACTTGGCATCTTACCAGTTTCCATTGAAAGGAATAAATGGACCAGATCTGTGGGAACCTGTAGTCAAGGAGAAGTTATTATCCCTAAAACTTAAAGTGCTTCCTGGAAGGCCAAAAAAATAAATGATTAAAGATCTACATGAGGAACATAAGTTAGGTGCAAGTGGAAGATTGTCAAAAAAAAAAGGAATATTGATGACATGCCAGAGGTGCAATCAGATTGGTTATAACATGAGAACTTTCAAGAACACACCAGTTCAAAGGCTTCAAAAGGAAAAAGGTAACTATAACTAATAGTCAAGATACAATTTTTTTTTACTTAATTTGCAAAGAAAACTAACATTTGGAAATTTAATTCTTTCAACTGCAGAAGATGGATCAGATAGAGGAGCATCAAGTAGTGTAGAGAGAGGTGGAGATGTTACAGCTGCAGTAGGTGGAAGAGGAAGAGGAAGAGGAATGGGTAGGCCCGCAGGCCCTGGAGGTCAAAGAAGAGGAAGAAGTAGGACACCAGGGAGAGGGAGAGGGAGAAGTGGATGTAGAAATGAGTTTGGTGTGACGCCCCCAAAATAGGTATACATCACCTATCTTGAGTTGCCAAATACATGGTACTGAATACAAATATAAACTTAATTATACAACATGAGCTGCGAGTTTTTACACGAATATTATCTCATAGACAAAATCCAAACTCAAATTCAATCCTCATTACATTTATTATCACACTAAATAGTGAGGACTACTAAAACAACCATCTCGGACCGTTACTCCATTCCCCGACTAGTCCCGGCTACGTTCTCATTTCCTGAAGAGAACAATGGAAGCAAAAGGGTGAGCTCAATTAGCCAAATTAAGAAATATTATGACTAAAATAATGCAGAATAAATTATTGTTAGCCTTCAACAGTGTTAAACTGATAAAATACAATAAACATCAAGTTTAACTGCAGCGAAACAAGCAATCCATTAGAAGAGTCAAGTAGAGCATGATATCTACTATCTTCTATGATTTAAAAAGTTTATCAATAATTTTATCGCTGAGACTCAGCTTAATAAATAATCCACATAATCGAATCATCCCTGCACTACGGGTCAAGGATATTCATTAGTATCACGTCTACGAATTATCCATGCACTACGGGCCAAGAATATTCGTGTAATCATCAATGGTCATGATCATGCCAATAACTGTCCATCAATACACAATAGGCTAATGAGGACTCTTACCACATCATTTGTAACATTACAGTCGTGATTATACCGAATAATCTCTGGTCATAATCACACCAATCAACAGTCCATCAATGCACTACGGGCCAATGAGGACTTTCATCACAATATAAGCATGAAGATGATGACAATGATATAAGAATTCAATTAAAAGAAAGCAAAGGATAAATTTCTAACGATTTATAATTTAATTTATCCAGAATTCAATAATGTCAAAATTGTCAACATGATACTGCTTTGTGGAGTAAAATTCAAGAATAATATTGTATAAAAAATAATTTTGACCGAAAAGAAATTAATTTCTATCATGAATAGTACGCTGGGTGAATAGTAACTGAGTGAATAGTACCCCGTGAATAGTACTTCGAGAATAGTACCTCGTGAATAGTACTCCAGTATGAAAAAGTTATAACTTATCAAGAATGCTCAGAATAATATTTTCGTAAAAAGATACTGGATGAAGCGTAAATTTCAAGGATATTCTACTAATTTCACGGAGTATAAAAGCCAAAACTTAACAAAATGAGTGTAGAATTCGGAATCTGAAACGAAATAATATTACTTACATACTACAGAGTATGGAAGAAAATATTATTTCTTACGAATATTGAACAAAAATAACATTCCTTACTTTAAAAAGAATAGTATTCCAACTGGTATAGCGGAGATATTCTTGAAGAAAACATTCACTATTTTCTACGCTCAAAACTTCTTTAAACTCTAAAGAAATACGCTCATTATTATAGAAGAAGAATTCTCTGATTCTGGTGTGATTTTCAATTCTAAACTAAGCATCCTATTTATAGCAGAATGGAAATGATACTATTTAGAATTTTCACGGACTGCACAGTAGGAAAAAAAACGTTCACGGGCATTCGGCGCAGAATTCGTTAAAATTTTTTGGTTTTACTATGCAGACACTATGCAAACACTATGCATAATAAAATATAATATATTCTATTTTTCATAAAAAAAACAAAACTTATAAAATATGTTTATATATATACTCTGTGACGCCTCCAAAATAGGTATACATCACCCATTCTGAGTCGCCAAATACATGGTACATAATCCAAATACAAACTTAATTTATACAACTGTTAAGTGTCGTGCAGAATATGACAAAACATAAGCTGTGAGTTTTAATACAAATATTATCCCCTAGACAATATCCAAACTCAAATTCAATCCTCATTGAATTTATTATCACACTAAATAGTGAGGACTACTAAAACAACCATCTCAGATCGTCACTCCATTCCCCGACTAGTTCCAGCTATATTCTCATTTCCTGAAGAGAACAATGAAAGAAAAGGGTGAGCTCAACTAGCCCAGTAAAGAATATTATGACTAAGATAATGCAGAATAAATTATCGTTAGCCTTCAACAGTATAACAACTGATAAAATATAATAGACAACAAGTTTTAGATCAACAACTCCAGCGGAAATATCAATCCATTAGAAGAGTCAAGTAGATCATGATATCTACTATCTTATATGATTTAAAAGTTTATCATCAATTTTATCGCTGAGACTTAACTTAATAAATAATCCATATCACTGAATTATCCATGCACTACGGACCAAGGATATTCATTAGTATCACGATCACGAATTATCCATGCACTATGGGCCAAAGATATTCGTGTTTTCACCAATGGTCATGAACATGTCAAACAACAATTCATCTTTGCACCCTTGGCCAAAGAGAACGCATGGTCATGATAATACCAATAACTGTCGCTAAGACTCAGCTCAATAAATAATCCACATCACTTGTAACATTACAGGTCATGATTATACCGAACAATCCCTTATCATAATCATACCAATCAACAGTCCATCTATGCACAACGAGCAAAAGATAACTTTCATCACAATATAAGCATGAGGATGATGACAATGATATAAACATTAATCAAACAAAATCAAGGATAAATATTAAAGAATTTAAATTTATCCAGAGTTTAAAAATATCCAAATTGGCAACACGATACTGCTTTATGGAGTAAAATTCAAGAATAATATTGTATCAAAAATGAGTTGGACCGAAAAGAAATCAATTTTTATCATGAATAGTACCTCGGGTGAATAGTACCCCGTGAATAGTACTCCGAGAATAGTACCCCGTGAATAGTAACCTAGCATGAAAAGATCAAAAATTATCAAGAATGCCTAGAATAATATTTCCATGAAAAGATACTAGTTAAAGCACAAATTTCAAGGATATTCTACTAATTTCACGGAGTATAGAAGCAATACTTTAACAAAATGAGTGTAAAATTTGGAATCTGAAACGAAATAATATTACTTACATACTATAGACACTACTACAAAACAGTAAATAGATAACGCGAAAAAAACATTGTGGTTTTAGTTAGAATAACGTCGTGGTTAAGGGTGTCATCTACTTGACACCCTTACACAACGTTTTTAAAACGTTGTAGTTAAGCACATTACACAACATTTTTAAGAAAAAAACGGTGTAGATTTGTTTTCCATAAATTAGTAGATGCTTAAAAATGTTGTAGAAGGTATGATTCCACAACATTTTATGGATAAAAACGTTGTAGTTTAATATATCAGACAACGTTTTTAACTAATTTATACAACATTTTTAAAATATTGTAGATAAAGAAAAAAAAGGTTGTGGTTCACCTATATTACCAATGCACCTGCAATATGCTAATGCCATGATATATAGATAAAAGGTCTAAATTCTCATTTAAATTTAAAGACAAAATGTATCAACCATTCAAAATACATCCCAATAATATCATTCGTTTATAGTTTCAAATTACTACATCCACAAAATATACCAAACTATCCATAAAATTAAGTTGTGGAGCACTACTACCTAAGCTGTCGATCTTGGTCAAGAGCTCAGCAAACTTGACAGCAATGTGAGAGGTGTGGCAATCAAGAACTGGGGCATATCCATTTCAAATCATACAGGGGTGGTTCATGATGATGACTGAGATGTGAAGTTGTCATCTCCTTGCTTCCATTCGTGAGGTGTGCGACCGAGTTTCTCTTGCAAATCCACGAACCACGGCCTTTGCACCGATCCGGTGGTCACGCAAGATGGCAGAGCTCAATACCTCATCACTCAAGAATTTGATAAGGAAAATTCTCTCGCATCGAGGACATGAAGCACCTTAGTCATACATAAGCGAGGGAACAAATGTGGCAAATCAAATTACGTGATAATTACGAGATAGAAACGAACAAAAAAAATTTCACAAGTTACTAAGGTACTACGACATTTGCAATCAGTAATAAAAATTTAACTATATAGGTTAGCGATCGTAATTGTTTACCCAAGCTCTACTCTAAAGCATACCACTTTTTTTACTCGAAATGAGGTGGAGGTTATCCTTATTGGAAAGTACAAGCATCTATGGTCATAATTAAAAAGATGTGTTTACTCCATCCCTAGAACACACGAAAGGTACAACAATGAAATCTTACGTAAATGGTACAATAGCTAATTGCAAACTTAATGGAGGAGTTGACATACACAAGAACAAGGTGCCTAACAATATTTGTTCAATACCACAAACCGAATTCACAACATTCTCACAAGTCTCTTTTCATTCCATAACAAAATATTGCCATTATCATGTGTCACCGACAGGTTACCATCATCGATTCGGTCTAAGCTTAACAACGAATGTCATGACAAATATGACCATAGAAGGAATATCAAAACCAAACAACTAAATATAAAAACAATAAATATATGATCGTGAGACAAACCTCCTCCACGCCGAACTCCCAATACTCTTTGAGCTCCAACGTGTTTGCTAATTGGGCTAGTTCCTCCAAATATTTATTAGTGAAGTCTCTCTCATGTCTCTTTCTCCTACTATTGCAGCCATACAAGAACAAATGCAAGCTTAGAAATGCAAACATCTGCCGAAACATACATTGATTTCCACAATCTTAATTAGTTTAGACAGTGTACAAATGTAAGTGTACCAATAGATTAATACAAGGACATCATAAAATTAGAAAGAAGTCTCTGAAAATTTCAACTTCTTTATTTTCAATGCAACCATAGGTTCCAAACTTGGTAATGTTTGAGAAAATTAAGCAACAGCTAGTATCAAACTATGATGAAGTTGAATTATAATTCTCATATTACAAAAAATGGAAGATTCAGATACTCAAACTCTCGGTATTAACTGAAATTCTAATAAGTTGAAATCTAAACTAGCGAATCCAATCTAGTCAATCCATGGTATTTTCCACTTGCACCAAGTCCAACAAAACATTTTTCTTTTGTTAAGGGTGACATAAATTAATTATAGCCCTTCTAATGTTAGAAAGCCAAGTTTAAAAATGCGAAAAAGAAACCAAATAAATCCAACCATGGTTTTCATTAAAATTAAGACAATTATAGTTTAGGATTAAAAAAAGCCACTTAATTTTTTTTAAAGAAAATATAGGAAAAAAGAAAGAAATGCCTTCCTTTTTTTTATAACGGTAAAACTTCAATTTCTAGAGCCCGATGAATCATCAAAGTGACAATATAATCAAAATTACTCTGTAGCAGATGCGTGATGCCTGATGCCAGATCCAGTTAAACCATACTACATGTCCAGATAAGCATCAAACAAAAACATGATGCAATAGAGATTAGAGAGTTTCCATAATGCTACTAGCACATTAATATAGAATTTATAAGTAACATCTCTTGGTTATATTTAAAAAGAAAGAAAATTAGAAAATTTGTAACGCCCCCAAAATAGGTATACAACACCCATTCTGAGTCGTCAAAATACATGGTACAGAAACAACTACAACTTTATTAATACAACATAAAAACTGTGAGTTTAAATACAAATATTGTCATCTAGACAATATCCACACTCAAATAAGTCCTCAGTACAATTATTGACAAATTTTTTTACAAAAATGGTGAGGACTACTAAAACGACTTTCTAAAACCTTCATTCCATACCCCGACTAGTACTCGCTACATTCTCGCCTCCTGAGAAGAAAAATGGAACAAAAAGGAAAAGGGTGAGCTCAACTAGCCTAGTAAAGAATATTATGACCAAGATAATATAGAACAAATTATCGTTAGTCTTTGCACCTGTTCATCTTTGCACTACGGGCCAAAGATATTCATCAGAAATCATTCATCTTTGCACTACAGGCCAAAGATATTCAGTTATATCATCATTTAGGACTAAGGATGATGAAAAATATTTTAAAGAAAACGAATCCAGTGAAACAAAAGAATAAATATCAAGGATTCGTATTTCAGCTATTCCATGTTCAAAAATACCTCATAAATAATCCTAGTGGAGTAAAATTCAAGAATGATCAAAACATGGATACAATCAAAACTAGTATCCATAATAGATATTTTGGACGAAAAACAAAAATTTAATTTTTCTGTGAATAGTGCCGGATTTGTGAATAGTGTCGTATACGTGAATAGTGCCGTATACGTGAATAGTGACTCCGACACTAAAAGATAGAAATTTCACAAAAAAATTATCATGCTTCGTGAATACTACTCGTGAATAGTAACTCATGAATAGTAACTCGTGAATAGTAACCCCGACATGAAAAAGTTCCAAATTTGATAAAAAGTTCCAACCAATATTTTGGCATAATGATATTGAAGAAATAATATCATTTTTAAAAAAAATAATATCTCTTACCTCAAAAGGATAGTACTTCTGACTGGATATAGTGCTAAAAGAACTTGCACCGTATAGCAATACTCAAAGTACTAAATTACTCACAAAAATACGCTCAATATATCGAGAGAGAAAGAGATAGAAAACTTCAGTTTCTGGTGTGATTTTTAATTCTAACTTAAGCACCCTATTTATAGGAAAATGCTTAGAACACCAAAGCAAAAAAATTAATATAATATTAATATATTATATAAAAATTCTTACGCAAACCAAATAAGATCCAAACATCAGCCACCAATAGTCAACTAAATCAAAAAACATTTTTTGTTATTAAAAATAATTAAAACTTTCAAAAATCAATTATTTGAACTTGAACTTCAATAATTCATAATAAATAGCCCTTTTATCGGAAAAATTTGAATCTTGTGACATTTATAGGAAATTCAATTCTCTACAACTTTGCGAAGAAAAAGTTTTTCCAAATTCCAAATGTAAATTGACCAAAAATCCATAAGCAGGCGATTTTACAAGCTATAATCAAATTTCGGTCGAGAAATGGGCCCCACGAGACATGTTTAACATGTTTTAAACAACTTTTGCAACAAAAATACTCTTTCTCCTCATATACTCATATATCCCACATTCATTGTAAAATATCATCATTATTATATTATAATAATATAATAAAATATTATTTTATCAGAAAAGATAAAATATCGATTTTCAACAATTGTCACTTTAAAAAATTTCTCCATTTATATCCACATAAAATGAATATTTTCCTCATCATATAAATTAATAATTAATTATTCACAAATAATATTATAGAATCACAATACTGACAAACAGGCAGTTCTCAAGTAAGAGGGGGCTTTCCAATAAGGATTTCTCCTTACTGGCGCATAATTAGGTGACCAAACCTCTCCTTAGACAGAACTTTCTAGACATTGCCAATAATTTTTTCTAATAATATTATTCAGATAATATGAATTATTGCTTCGATAATGGAAAATACTGTGTAGTGACAATTATTGAAACAACAGTAATATAAAATATCAACGCAACAATTATTGAATCAATAAAATAAAATACTGAACAATAACTATCGTAACAATTCTTGAGTAGTAGTGCCTTCTTACGTAAGAATCAATAATTGGTGCAATCTGCAGTGTATTCTTGTCTGACAACGCGCGTATTCATGTGTTTTAACCACCGGGTATTCCAACAGTGTTAACGGTAACAACTACGCCGTTATTTATAAACAACTTATACTTGTCGTTTTCTTAATCCAATTGCTTTCCGTTATGGGGCCCACAAAAGATGCTAGCGTATGTCGTCACGAATATTCCCCGACAAAGACGAATATTCCACGACCAAACGAATATTCCCAAATGACAATGAATATTTTATAACCACCTGCTTATTTTAAAATATTTGCGCATTTTACCCATAACTAACCACATTAATCAATTCAACCCTTACTATTTCAAAATAATAAATAGAGGAAATTAAATTTCATTTATAAAAAGTTGGGGTCTTACAACCTTCCCTTCTTATGAAATTTTATCCTCGAAATTGACGTACGTACCTGGTGTTTCGAAAAGGTGAGGATACCTCTTTTTCATTTCTGATTCTAACTCCCAGGTCATTTCTTCAATATCATGATTTCTCCACAAAACCTTAACTTGTGGTATAACCTTAGTGCGTAAGACATGCTCTTTCCTATCCAAGATCTTGACAAGTACCTCCTCGTATGTTAAATCTTCGGCTATCTCATCTGGTTCTAACTCAATAATGTGGTTCGGGTCCTTCACATATTTACGAAGAACAGATATGTTAAAAACATTATGAACACGAGACATGCTTGGAGGTAACGCGAGTCTATAGGCCACATTTCCTACTCGTTTAAGAATCTGAAATGGACCAATAAATCGTGGATTGAGCTTTCCTCTCTTCCCGAATCTTGTAACTCCCTTCCATGGAGCCACAGGCAACAATACATGATCCCCAATACTAAATTCCACGTCCTTTCGATGAAGATCTGCATAACTCTTTTGTCGATCCTGTGTCCTTTGTATACGTTGTCGAATCATTTGGATCTTTTCCGTAGTCATACGTACCAACTCGGGTCCCAACAATGTTGCTTCACCCACCTCATCCCAATATATTGGAGAGCGACACTTTCGTCCATACAATGCTTCGAATGGAGCCACACCTATACTTGCCTGATAACTGTTGTTGTAGGAAAATTCCATCAATGGTAAATACTTATCCCAACTCCCTTTGAAATCGAGGACACAAAGTCTTAATAGATATTCAAGAGTTTGAATAGTCCTCTCTGATTGTCCATCCGTTTGAGGATGGTATACCGAACTAAACCGTAAATTCATGCCCATAGCTTTTTGTAAGCTAACCCAAAATTTTGAATTGAATCTTGGGTCACGATCCAAAACTATGGATACTGGCATGCCATGCAATCTTATAATCTCATTTACATACATACTAGCAAGACGTTCAAGGGAATAAGTCTCACGTATAGGCAAGAAATGGGCTGACTTGGTTAATCTATCAACAATAACCCAAATCGCATCTATGCCTTGAGAAACCTTGGGAAGACCGATGAATGAAATCCATAGTAATGTGTTCCCACTTCCATTTTGGAATCTCAAGTGGTTGCAATGGACCCTTTGGTACTTGATGCTCCGCCTTTACACGTTGACAAGTTAAACACATCGAGATAAACTTTGCAATCTTTCTCTTCATATTGTTCCACCAAAATGTATGTCGAAGATCATGATACATTTTGGTACTTCCAAGATGGATTGAAAATGGTGTATTGTGTGCCTCCATCATGATCTTGTACTTCAAATCAGAATCATTAGGAACACAAAGTCTGGAATGGACTCAAAGTATTCCTTCTTCATCGATTCTTGCTTCTGGAATAACACCTTCTTGTACTTTTTTCTTCATAATCATCAGCTCCGGGTCTGTGGCTTGAGCAACTTTAACTTTCTCGATTAAAGTTGGTTCTATACGTATACTTGACATCATTGCATGGGTCCCCGGAGTCTTGAATTCTATCTTCATCTTTTGTAAATCACACAAAATGGGCCTTTGTTTTAACAACATCGCATTTGTTCCGCGTATGATCTTCTACTCGATGCGTCGGCTACCACGTTTGCTTTTCCGGATGGTATTGTATAGTGTGTGTGGTCGTAATCTTTCATATAGCTCAAGCCAGCGTTGTTGCCGCGTGTTAAGTTCCTTTTGGGTGAAGAAATATTTGAGGCTTTTATGGTGCGAATATATCTCCACTTTTTCCCCATATAGATAGTGCCTCCAGGATCTTTAATAGCAAAACTTATTGCTTTGAACTCTAGATCATGAGTAGGATAATTCCTCTCATATTCTTTAAGTTGTCACGAGGCATAGGCTATGACTTTCCCACGTTGCATGAGAACACATCCTAACCCTTTGCTGAAGAATCATTGAGATAACAAATCCATCCAAACCAGGATGGTATTGTCAAAAGCAGTCTTAGAAATGAGTCTCCTCATGAGATCTTGAAAACTCTTCTCGCATTCCTCGCTCCATACAAATTTTGTATCTTCTGAGTCACCGAGTTAGCGGAGTAGCGATTCTAGAAAATCCTTCCACAAATCTCCGATAATAACCAATTAAGCCCAAAAAGCTACGTGCTTGATCACCGTCTTTGGTTGCTCCCAACTTTGTATTGCTTCATCTTAGCCAGTCAACGGACACTCCATGTTTTGACACCATGTGCCCAAGGAATGCTACTTCCTCAAGCCAGAACTCGCATTTCTTCAGCTTGGCATATAGCTTGTTATCACGAAGCCTTTGCAGTACCAGCTTCAAATGGCGCTCATGATCTTCACGGCTTTTGGAATAGATTAGGATGTCATCAATAAAGACAACAACGAACTGATCCAAATATTCCTTGAATACTCGGTTCGTCATATCCATGAAAGCCACAGGAGCATTAGTCAATCCAAAGGACATGACTAGGAATTCATAATTCCTGTACCGAGTTCTTAAGGCAGTCTTTGGAATATCCTGAGTTTTAACCTTCAGCTGATGATATCCATACGAAGATCAATTTTTGAAAAGAATTGTGCTCCTTGCAACTGGTCAAACAGGTCATCAATGCGAGGTAGCGGATACCTATTCTTGATAGTGACATGGTTTAATTCCCGATGTCGATACAAAGTCGCATACTCCGAGTCTTTCTTCTTTACAAATAAAACAGGAGCACCCCAAGGAGATGTATTAGGACGAATGAAACCGATGTCCAACAACTCCTGTATTTGGACCTTTAACTCCTGAAGTTCAATAGGAGCCATTCGATATGGGGTTTTAGAAATGGGCATTGTGCGGTTCAAGGTCAATAAAGAATTCAACTTCACGTTACGGGGTAGGGCCGGGAAGTTCTTGAGAAATCGTCGGAAAGTCGATAACAACAGGGAATATTATTCAAATCGGCGTGTCTTTATTCAAATCCATAACATGGGCTAAGAAAACTTGACATCCGTTTTTTAATAAACGAATAACTTTATGACTTGATATAACAGTGATTGATTTTAATGGCTTAGTTGCTTAAATTCGCACAGCAGGTTGGTTAGGAATATGAAAACTAACAACCTTACGAAAACAATCAATTTTGGCATGATGAGTAGTTAACCAATCAATCCCTAAAATCACGTCAAATGCAAGTATCTTTAAAGAGATAAGGTCAACAGGTAATTTGATGGTGCCAACTTGGATCAAACAAGATTTATAAATAGTGGATGTGATGAAAGTTTCTCCTAACGGAGTTTCCACAGATAAGTCAAAGTCTAATTTCTCCGGAGTCAAGTTTAAACGTTGAGCATAAGCAGGAAAGATAAATGAATGGGTAGCACCGGTATCTAGTAATGTATAAACTTCGCATGAATTTATGATTAGCTTACCCGTGATCTCCTCGTTTGGGTTCCTCGCATGTTGACCAGTCACGACAAACGCTCTTCCAGGAACAGTTGACTTTGACTTTTCTGGGACAGCCTTTTGAGTCACCATCCCCGCTGGACTTGGTTTCTCTACAGTGCAATCTCAAGCGATATGCCCTTCCTTTCCACAGTTATAACATACCTTAAACTGTTGTGGGCAGTTTGAGCTGATTTGTCCTTCTTTTCGCGCTTTATATATATAACCGGGTGGTCGTTCTCCTCCTTTGGAACCAGATTCTTCTTTGGTCTTGACGTCTTCACATTGTCATTGTTGAATCTCCTCTTTTTAAAATCTCCCCAGGCTCGCTTCTTCTATTTTCATGGCCACGATTACCACCAAAGTGGTTCTTACCGCTTTTAATACGAATGTTTTCCTCCTCATTGGTTTTCATTGCTCGATGATTTGCTTTGCACCGGTATATGACCACAGTTGCGATCCCTTGGTTGAACGTACTTTCGCTATCTCGCTCTAATAATTGAGCCCTGTTGACAACATTTGAATATAAAGAAAATTTATGAAAGATAAGATATTGTCGAATCTCGGGTTTTAAACCTTTCAGAAACATCCTCGTCATTCGTTCCTCATTCTCTACCAAATGAGGTGCAAACCTAGATAACTCTGCGAACTTACGCCTCGTATTGGGACAATTGTCCATGTTGTTTTGTTCTAGTCTAATAAACTCTACCTCCTTCATATGGCGAATACTTTCAGAAAAGTATTTTTTGTTGAAAAGTTTTTGAAATGTTTCCCAAGACATACTTGAGTCTTGCCGAGTCGGATGCGTTCACGAGACTCCCACCAATGTCTGCCTCGCCACAGAACATAAATGTAGCGAATGGAACCTTCTGTTCCTCCGTGCATCCCAAGACATCGAATATCTTGGTAATTTGTTTGACCCACGTTTCTGCCATGATCGGATCCGGCTTTTCCTTAAATTCTGGTGGTCCCAACTCTTTGAACTGCTTGGTTATGACAAGCCGTGCGTTGCTATCATTTCCACCCGTATTCTGTACACGAGTCTCCCTCGTCTGGTTTTGCATGAACTACAAAAAGCTCCTAAACATCCCGTCGTTCATCGTCTGCCCAGTGGTGTTTTTTACAGGAGGAATATTGCCTTCCTGTTGCACGTTCCCCTGGGTGGTGATTAAAGGTGTTTCCACGGTCTCATTAACTCCACCGTTAATATTCTCAGCTGCCATTCTTAAATACTGCCATAAAACAAGGGTTAATTAAATAAATTAACATATCACATATTAATCATATACTTCAACTGACCAACAAATAAGCTTAGGTATGACACACTAGCGAAGGATTACTCGTCTCTCCTCTCCTAGTACTATTCTTCGATCTCCGCCAGAGACTGTAAGACCCCAAATTATTAATAAATGAAATTTATTTTCCTCTATTTATTATTTTGAAATAGTAAGTGTTGATTTGATTAATGTGGATAGTTATGGGTAAAATACGTAAATATTTCGAATAAGCAGTGGTTATAAAATATTCATTATTGTCGGGGAATATTAGTTTGGTGGTGGAATATTAAATCTTTGTCGGGAATATTCATACGACGGTAGCGATCTTTTATGGGCCCATAACGGAAAGTGATTGGATGAAGAAAGCGACAAATATAAGTTGTTTATAAATAACGGCGTAGTTATTCTGGTTTATCTTGTTGGAATACCCGGTGGTTTAAACACACTAATCTGGCGTTGTTGAATAGTAGCACGCGGTTATTGCACCATTATTGATTCTTACGTGAAGACACTACTCGATAATTGTTACGGTAATTACTATTCGATTATTTTATTTTATTGATTCAATAATTCTTTGCATTGATATTTTATATTCTTTGTTGTTTGATAGTTGTCATTACATTTTTTTATTATCGAAGCAATAATTCATATTATCTGAATAATATTATTAGATAACATTATTGGCAATGTCTAGAAAGTTACATCTGAGGAGAGGTTTGGTCACCTAATTACTTGGCGTCGATGAGAGAGATCCTTATTGGAAAGCCCCTCTTTCTGGGAACTACACAGTTGCCCGATCTTTGTGATTCGGTAATATTATTTGTGAATAATTAATTATTGATTTATATGATGAGGAAAATATTGATTTTATGTGGATATAGATGGAGAAAAATTTTAAAATGACAATTGTTGAAAATTAATATTTTATCTTTTTCTCGATAAAATAATTCATTTAAATATATTATTTTAATAATATATTAGCTTGGTGATATTTTTATAAATGAATGTGGGATATATGAGTATATGAGGAGGAAGGTATTTTTGTGGCATTAAATGATTAACACATGTTTTGTGTGTCGGTGGACCCCATTTCTTGACTGAAATTTGATTATAGCACAAAAAATCGACCAGTTTGTGGATTTCTATCAATTTATGTTTGGAATTTGGAAAAACTTTCTTCTGCAAAGTTGTAGAGAATTGAATTTCCTATAAAAAAAAGTGAGATTCGAATTTTCTAATAAAAGGGATATTTATTATGAATTATTGAAGTTTCGGAGTTTCGAAATAATTGATTTTTGGGAGTTTTAATTAATTATTTTGAGAAAACGTTTTTGGTGAGTTTGTGAACCTCATTTAACATGTCTATGGCTGAAATCAGATTTCAAAGGTGGGCTAAGGAATTTTGTTTATAAATAATATTATTATATTCAATTTTCTACTTTGGTGTTCTAGCATTTTCCTATAAATAGGGAGCTTAGGTTAGAATTGAAAATTACACGAAGCTGAAGTTTTCTCTCTATTTCTCTCTTGATATTTTGGCGTATTCTTGTGAGTATTTCGAGTATACTTTGAGTATAGCTATCTGGTGCTGAGTTCAAGTCATAGCATATATCCTAGTGTTTATTAGAAATCTTGTCTTTCGAGGTAAGGGATGTTATTTTCTTCTCAAATGATATTATTTCTTGATATCATTATCTTTGAAATATTGGTTGGAACTTTTATCAAATTTGGAACTTTTTCATGTCGGGTTACTATTCATGAGTTTCTTTATTCACGAGTTACTTATTCATGAGTTACTATTTATGAGTTCTTATTCACGAGTACTATTCATGAAGCGTGAAGATGTTTTTTGTGGAATTTCTATCTTTTGGTGTCGGAGTTACTATTCACGTATCACGCACTATTCACGAATCTGACCTTATTCATAGAAAAATAAAAATTTTTTTCTTTTAAGTCAAAATGTCTATTACGGATACTAGCTTTGATTGTATCCATGTTTTGATCATTCTTGAATTTTACACCCTATGATTATTTTTGAGGTATTTTTTGGGCGTGGATAAAACAAAATACTGAATCCTTAATCCTTAATCCTTGTCATTTTGTTTCCTTTGGATTCGTTTCTTTAAAATATTTTCATCATCTTGATCTTAAATGATGATATTCTTGAATATCTTTGGCACATAGTGCAGAATGAATGATTTCTTGATGAATATCTTTGGCGTAGGTCTGAAGATGAGCAGGTGTTTAGATGAACATGGCCAAAGTGATGAATATCTTTGGCACATGGTGCAAAGATGAATATTTGATTCGAGATGTATATTGATTGATGTTCTGAGGGATAAAATATCGACGATGAACTTTTAAATTCATATATAGAAGATAGTAGTTTGCATTCTCTACTTAACTCTTACAATGAATTATTATTTCATTGCGAATATTGATTTAAAATTTGTTGTCTATTGTATTATTAGATTTTTCCTGTTGAAGACTAACGATAATTTGTTGTATATTATCTTAGTCGTAATATTCTTCTTGGGCTAGTTGAGCTCACCTTTTCCTTTTGTTCCATTTTTCTTCTCGGGGAGGCGAGAATGTAGCGAGTCTTTAGTCGGGTATGGAATGAAGGTTCTAGAGAGAGTTGTTTAGTAGTCCTCACCATTTTATAAAATAATGTATCAATAATTATGATGGGGATTTATTTGCATGTGGATATTATCTAGATGGCAATATCGTATTTAAACTCACAGTTTATATGTTGTAATAATAAAGTTGTAGTTATTTACGTACCATGTATTTGGCGACTTCGAGAATGGGTTGGATGGAATGGACCTATTTTGGGGGCATCACGAGAGACCGTATCCACTAGCTACATTACCAGCTGGCGCCCCCCAAAATAGGTAT